>JANTFE010012261.1:12146-23109 GCA_027562315.1 Costus pulverulentus | reverse complement strand
ATACTGAATAACAACCATTGCCTTTATAAACATAAGAGTTTATATACATGATACTAATAGAATCCCAAGGCCTCAAACATTAGCCTTAAGGGCATACCCCAACAGTGAAACCCTAATTCCCAATTTTATCCGAACTGATTTTTACCAAAAACGTTGCCTCTATTTCTTTTATTTGTACTTAGAAGTGTCCAAAACAAAAACCACATATTTGATTCGTCTAGATATAGATCAATCGTGTAATCGGTACTTGACCGCCAGATCCTCGTTGGGAACGATATCTTTCTTTATTACTTCGATAAATCCGTGCACTTGCGGATCGCTATCAAGTTTTTGGTGCCGTTGCCAGGGATCAGGTCAGTCAATATTGATTTAATCATGAGATTTATAGACTTGACTTTATTTATTTATTTATTTTGTTTTTGTTTTTTATTTTATTTGTTTTCGTTTTCATTTTTATTGTCTTATTTGTTACGTAATTTTTTTATATAAGTAGTTTATTTTATTTTTCTCTTTTTGGATTAACACGTTGTATGAACAGGAGAACTAAAAAAATCATTTGACTAGATATTTTACACTTTAATTTTGCATTTCCTATTTATATTTTGTATTTTTGAATTTTATTGCATAAACTGAAAAATAATGTTTAACCAATGTTAATGGTCAGATCAGAGCTATGTGCCACCGATGGAGACAAGAGAATGTGGAACAGATCCATTTGAATCACTTGCAACAAAGATAGATTCTTTTACTCAACAAATTGATTATGTAAGCATGCAATATTCTAAGTTGAATTCTATTACTTGTGAAATTTGTGGATATCCTGGGCATACCTTTACTGAATGTCAATTAGGGATTCCTCCATGTTTTAACCTTTGCCCTAGTACCAATAACCCAAGTTGGGAGAACCATGAAAACCATCTTTACCAGAACGGCCCAGCTTTTATTCCACATCCAAACTTTAGTGAACCTCAAAATTCCATCTTAGAAGCCATGCTTGAAAATATTTTAGCTGTTGTGAATAAACAAAATGAGGATATTTATAGTATGATTTATGACACTGATAAAAATGATATAGAGGAAGAAATCTAGGATAAATCTGAGAATTTTATAGAGTTGGATCAATCATTAGTCATGACTCCTAATTATGATTTACCTTCTTCAAATTTTGATGATTTTGAAAATTTTGATGATTGTGATTTACCTTCCTCTGCACTTTACCAGCCATCTAGTCCCCTCTCACATAATGAAATGTCTTGTAACACAAATACTTGGGACATGTTTGAAGAGAAATTTGAATTTTTGGAGTCTTGTGAAAAGAAGGATGAAGAATTTATGGATCCTCAAGTAAGAAATAGCGAAAGTGATGGGGATGAATTTGATAGTGTTAGGATGGAATACCTCCCTTCATTTTCTTATTACACTGCCACCACTGAAGAGAATGAAATTGAGGAAAAAGATGAGGAAGAGGATCTTATGCATATTGTACCATTAATTCTTATTCTCCACAAAAATTCATTAGAAATTTGCATGATAGATGATGAAGGTGAAAATTTTAAGGACAATGATGATGAGGTGATTGAATTATTATTTGATGCAAATTCATTCACAAGTACCCAAAAGATGATGACACATGAGATTCCTGATCACATTGACATTGAGGTAACTGAAAAACCAAAAATAAAATTTGAAAACTTCTTGATAAATCCAGGGTATGAAATTTTTGATTTTAATTCTAATCTTCTTCCAGTTGCTAATGTAAATCTAAAGTAAGAATGCATGATTTTACTCTTGGATAAATATAGAAAAATTATTGAGTATTCATTGCAGGATTTTAACTTTTATTTTTGTATGAATGTACTAGACATTGCAACATGGATCCACCTGCTTAACTGGATATATTTTGTGGACACACTCTTGAGACGGAGGAAAATAAGAAGATTATATGCTCTCTACTATGGCACAGATTCACCAACTCCACCATGACATGAAGCTGTGGTTAAGCTAATAACCTTAAACAAGCGCTTTTGGGAGGCAACCCAAAGTTTTTGAATTTTATTAATTTTTACATTCTTAGTTTTTGGTTTGTGATTTTCTTTAATTTTTTAGGAATTTTTGCAGCATGTATTGATGAATTTTTATTGATGGAAAATCTTCTGATAAGTTGTTTTATATGCAGAAATTTCTTGGAAAATTTTTACTTGAAGGAAAAGTGTTCAACGAGATGTTCACGGGTGCAGCCATAATATCAGAGCATTGTCGTAAGAATTTACACGGTACCATAATTTGGAGCACCTTCATACTGGAGATATTTGCTAATTTTACGGCACTGCCGTAATATTTTACACGGGCCATAATTTCCAGGCAATTCCAACCAGAGAATTCAGATGATTTTACCACACTGCCATAACTTATATTACGGTGCCGTAATTGCCAGAGATTTTGGATCAGAGAACACGACTGAAATTACGGCAGTGCTGTAACATAAAACACGGCCGTAATTCTATTTTTGAACACGACTTCCACGGTCAAATTTGAAGCCCAATTTTTGTGAAGATGATTACGGATGATCCAGGCCTTTAAATTCGAAGCCGTGAGAAAAAGAAAAAGAGCCTCGGAGGAGGAGAACACGCCAAGGGCGAAAGCCCTAATTTTCATCCAGCATACGGAGAGAAATCGAGTTCCACACCGCCACCAAGGGGATGTAATCCCCTTGATTTTCACTATGCCAGCTTAAACTTTTATAGGACATGGGGGTGTAATCCCCTTGATTTTTAAGGGCTAGATAATCTTTTATTTCTTTAGAATAATTTTGTTATGATAATTCTACTTCTGTGATGACTTGTCTATAATTCTCTATAGTTTTCTTATTATCATGCATGATTTTAGAGTTTTCACAATATGGACTGAAAAGTGATTTGCTTGAGAACTTGGAACCCTAAAATTGATAGTAGGAACTCACCGTAAGAAATTAGGTTAAGTTCTTATTTCTTGATTTTAGTAGAATAATCGCCATGTTAGATAATTTGAATCTAGGATTGAGTTATTGTGTCAAACGTGGAGATCTTGCATGAAAGTGAGGATCGGAACGTTGGAGAACCTTAAGTAGAACCTGTGTTGAGACTCGGATGCACGAAAGTGATCCTTGAGATTCCACTTGAGATGTTCAACTTAGAATTCGGATGCACGAAAGTGATCTTTGAGTTCTTCGATTGATGATTTACTAATCTTCAGCGTTGAGAGAGATATTGCATGAAAGCGAGGATTGGTCCCTACATGGTTGTCTGCACAAAAGTGAGACAATCCCTTTATGAAGTAAATTATATCGTTATCATGATAAAATTAAACTAACGACCTTTTATTCATATCTAGTCATTGAAAGGTGGATGAAACCCTAGTCCCAGTTTATCTCTCTAATTTCATGTTCTCTCTATTATTTACTTGCATCATATTCGATTGCTTAGCAAACAAGAATACAATTATTTGATACTTAACAATAAGGTCTCTATGGGTTCAATACTTTTTATTACTTCGAGTATCCGTGCACTTGCGGACACAACAAGCTTGGTGACATAACAAGTTTTTGGAGCCGTGTCAGGGAGTGACAAGTCCATGTGCGCCAAACATCAGGTTTTGGCCGCGACATCAGAAATAAGTTTTTACCTACCTACTTGTTGGGATACAACAAGTTTTTGGCGCCGTTGCCGGGGACCTTAGTTTTGTTAATATCAAAATAGTTGTTAGTATTGCCAAACTAAGTTTTATTTGTCTTAAATTTAACTTTGTTTTCTATTTTTGTAGGTTTTGGATTTTCACAATTTGTGACAGAACTGTGATTTCTGAAATTTGTGAATTTGTTTGTGTTTATTATTTTCTATTTTTCTATATTCTATAAAAAAGAAGAAAATTTTGATTGATTGGTGTTGGATTATCTTTCTGTTCTTGATAGATTTGAAGATATGTCTTTTTATCACAACTCCTAGGCAACTGACAGAGGTGAGGAATACATGCCATAAGGAAGATATGAAGATGATTCATTGTGCACACTTCAAGATAAGTTTAACTCTTATATGCACTCTGTTAGATGTGATATTTGTGGATGCTTTGATCATTGTACTTCTGATTGCCATATTTTAATGCCCCAAAATTCTAATTCTTCATGGTATCAAGATGATCATTATAATTCTAGATGGGAAAATCAAACTTCTTTTTATGAGGATTACTCAAATCATGTTTCTGAACCATACTTTGAGGACACTAAAGAATCTAGGTTAGAATCTATGCTTGAAAAATTCCCCTTCTGATTATGATTGTTTTGAGATTGAGCTTTAGGTGAAAATTGATGAATCTCACTCTGATTTTGATAATTATGAAATTGATTCCTTTGATAATTTATTTATGGAAAAGTTTGAGTAAATTGAAATTGAAAAACCCCCTCTTGATGATAATAATGAAATTGATTCTTTTGATGATATATTATTTGTGGTTAATTCTAATGAAGGATATGAGGGGACTAATTTAGAAAAATCTTATTCTGATTTTGTTGATAATTTTGAAATTGATAAATTATTTGATTGTAAGCAAGAGGAATTTGAAAAAGATTTGAAAAATACAAACATTGATGAATCTCACCATGATGATGTTTTGCCCATATCTATTATTCAATCTTTTGATTTATTTAAAAAACTATGTTTTATTGAGGAACCTAATTTGAGACAAAAAGTTTATTTTGATGATCCCATACTTGTATCTTTTGATCAAAGTCCTATGGCAATTGAAAATATAAATTTGAAGAAAGGACTTGTGATTTTGCTTTTTGATAAATATAGGAAGATCATTGAATATCCTTTGATCGGAATTGAAAATATTGATTTTGATTTCCGCATATTTGAGAAAGCCATGTCAATTGTGATTTATTTAAAATTTTGGATATTTGAATTAGTGGCTAAACTTTTTGGATAGCGGAAAAGGAAAAAATTGCATGTTATTTACTTTGGTACTGATTCACCTGCTTCGCCATGATTTCTGAGTTTTGGTTAAGCAAATGACCTAAAAATTAGCGCTTCTTAAAAGACAACCCAAGCATTATCACTTAGCTTAGTTTCTTTTATTTTAGTTTATTTTTAGAATTAATTTTTCTTCTCTTTTTGCAGGGAGAATAAAATTTTGCACAAAATACGGTACGACTGTAATCCTCTTTACGGTGCCGTAATCTTGATCTGTTTTCATCTCGAGAGTTTTTAGTCTTTTACGGTACTACCGTAATGCATTTTACGGTACCGTATTTTTGATCCATTTTTTAACAGAAAGTTTTATGGATTTTATAGCACTACTGTAACATTTTTCATGTACCATAATTTTGAGCAATTTTGATCCGAGAATTCTTTGAAAAATACGGCAGGACTGTAATATATTTTACGATACCGTAATTTTGGATGATTATTTTTGATCCGAGACTTTTGCAAACATTACGGCACTGCCGTAATTATTTTTACTCCCGTAATTTCGAAACTACATTCTTCTCATCTGATTAGGTGTTTTCTCGCTGCGATTTTAAGAAACTGGGTTGGGAAAAATTTTGATCTTTGGCACCATCACGAAGTACTCATCTTTGTCTATCATCTGGATATTTTTGCTGAATTCTAAAGTCCATGGATCATTCTAAAACACATAGCATCTTTTCGATTCTGATTAATTTCTGCAGCAGTTTTCTATAGACTATTCTGATTAGCATTTTTGCTGCAAGTTTTTAAGATGCTTTAATGAGTTGAAACCCTAATCTTTCACATAGAATTAGAGGAACATGTTTCGTTCTATCTTGAGGATTTGTTGTTTTCATGAAAATATTTTCTAACAATTCTAGGACACATAGCAACTTTTCGAATCTGATTAACTTTTGTGCAGTTTTTAGTTTTGTAATCTGATTAGCCTTCTTTCTGTTGATACCCTAAATTCCTGAAAGATTTTGATCCTTTATTTTTCATACACCTGGAAAGGACAAGTTTTATTCTATTACATGGATCTGTCCATGATCTTTTTGGATCATTAAATCTTATTTTTAGGTATGGCTACTTTTCATAAAAAATTCACTGGCTGCTCTACTTGCTTTCTACATGTTATAGCTTCTTTTACCTCCAGATCCAGAAATCTTTAAGAGCAACTGTCTTCCACCTCTAGCTACCACTGCATCTGCCTCTGACATCACTGTTTCCAGTCGTCGACACTGGATTATACCATCAGCAGACTCTTACTTCTTCTACTGCCTCTATTTCCATTGATTTGATTTATTTATATAGCAGACTCTTCAGTAGTGACTGGTTTTTTTTTATCTATGCAGCATTATTTGTGGCACCCACCGACCGACGATCTCACCTCCAGGACTGTAGTCTCTAGCAGGCCACTAGAGATTACTCACTCTACTGTTGGCACCATCATCATTACTAGTAGCTTTTCAGCTTGACTCTGTTTACCCTCTGCTTCTCAGCTGCATCAGCTCTTTCCACCAGCACTCTCTTGGACTACCGATGATATTACTGATTCTTCTTTGAGAAAATTATTTTTTATCATTATTAATTTTTAGAGACTATTTTTAAACTGAGCCTTATGTACCTTAAATTGTGCAGGTAAAATTTTCAAAAGGCACATCTTTGAACCTAGCAGCATCTGCTCCGAGACTATGTTTGGTCTGAGCCTTATGTATTTTTGGTCAGAGCTTGCTATATAGTCTTGTGAGTATTATTTGCACTCTCTTGTATTCATGATTATTTTATATGGTCGCATCCTTGATTTGCTCACTGAGATTTCTGTTCGATGTGTTTGCTTGATTCTATCATGTTACACTTCTGACCATGATTGTTTGAGTTTGATGCTTCACACCTTTTGCATTGATTTTAATATTATTTATGCTTAAATTTTTTTTTGATGGCTTGAATCCATGTGATGAAAGATGGGTAGATTTTTCTATGATGATGAATGTTCATACATGCATGCCTATGAATGGAGATATAGTTATTATGTTAAATTTATTTCTTCAATATATATCTACTTGTTGAAATTCTTCATTGATTGATGCATAAGGATTTTGGGTAGGTACGTTGTTTGATGAATGCAATCTAAGAGTGAAGCATCTTTCTTGAATAAAATGAGCATATGAGTGTAATTTTTGAATGGATATCAATTGATTAACCTAGTTGATATTTAGTTTAAATTACTATTTGTTGGGAAGAAAGAATCCAGGATTCAAAAAGAGTGAGAGACTCCCCTACTTGGCACTGTGCAAAATTGATAGTGGTACCTAATACATGTGTTGAAGTCTATAAAAAAAGAGAGAAAAAGAAAAAAACTCCTCTACTTGGCACTGTGTAAAATTCACAGTGGTACCGAAGATAAGAGTTGAAGTCCAAATAAAAAGTATGTATCTATGTGGGTACATGCCATCCAAAAAAATAATAAAAAAGGGGAAATAGAAAAGAAAAATTTTGTGTGGAAAAAGATTTTGGATATCCTATTCCTGTAAACAAAAGTATGATAGATTTAAACTGAAAATTAGGTGAATTTATGAAACTGAAATTCTTTTTATTATGCAAGTTGCGAAGTTTTATCTGATCAAAGCTGTGAATCTTAAAGATTAAATTCAGAGGATGATGTATTTATCTAAAATTTTGTGAAAAAAGTTGATAGAATATTTAATGAGTGATTATATTTTAGAAATTTACTTTTTCATAAAAAGGCATATTTTCCATAGCAATGTTCTTTATTCTATGTATTTGCTTGAGGACAAGCAAAGTTTGAGCCTTATGTGTTTGATGACACTGAAATTTATAGTAAATTTTATGCTATTTTATATCTTTTTGTGTCATATTTATGATCTTTTGCTTGTTTTTATGTCTTTTTATACAACTATTGTGGAATCAACACTCTTTTTGGTTTTTAATGATTTTCAGGTCGATTTCAAGCAATCCAGATGCATGGATGAATTCACAACATTAAGAAGATATTACACGTTAAATTTCAAGCAAAATGGAGCCACGAACCAAAATACGGTAGGGCTGTAATATATATTACGGTACCGTATTTTCATACGTTGCTGTAATATCAGAGCACTGCCGTATTTTGGCTAATTTTTCATCTGAAGATTTTATGAAAATTACGGCACTACCGTAAGAATTTACAAGGTACTGTAATTTGGAGCACCTTCAGACCAGAGATATTTGCTGATTTTACGACACTGCCGTAATAATTTACACGGGCCGTAATTTCCAGACAATTCCTACCAGAGAATTCATACGATTTTACGGCACTGCAACTTATATTACGGTGTCGTAATTGCCAGAGATTTTGGATCAGAGAACGTGACTAAAATTACGACAGTGCCATAACATAAAACACAACCGTAATTCTATTTTTGAACATGACTTCCATGGTCAAATTTGAAGCCCGATTTTTGCGAAGATGATTGTGGATGATCCAAGCCTTTAAATTCAAAGCTATGAGAAGAAGAATGAGAGCCTCGGAGGAGGAGAACACGCCAAAGGCGAAATCCCTAATTTTCATCCACCATACGGAGAGAAATCAAGTTCCACGCTACCACCAAGGGTATCACCGCCGTGAAGCACACAGTGCATCTCCGGCCTTGAAATTTGAGGGGAAGCTGCGCCTGGAGGAGGAGAACACTTGCTAGAAGTTTCAGAGCAAAAGGATATTAATCGGAGGAGAAATCAAAGAAAGAGGAGGCGTCGACATTGTTCACAGCGCCCCCGGATGCAAATTACGGCTGTAATTTATATTATAGTCGTGGTGTGTTTTCTTAAACTCTTTTTTCTCTTTGATTTTTGATATTTTGAAACCATAGATTGTTGTAACTCCTTCACTATGCTAGCTTAAACTTTTATGGGACATGGGGGTGTAATTCCCTTGATTTTTAATGGTTACATAATCTTTTATTTTGTTAGAATAATTTTGTTATGATAATTCTACTTCTGTGATGGCTTGTCTATAATTCTCCATAGTTTTCTTATTATCATGCATGATTTTAAAGTTTTCGCAATATGGACAGAAAAGTGATTTGTCTGAGAACTTAGAACCCTAAAATTGATAGTAGGAACTCATCGTAAGAAATTAGGTTAAGTTCTTATTTCTTGAATTTAGTAGAATAATCACCATGTTAGATAATTTGAATATAGGATTGAGTTATTGTGTCAAACGTGGAGATTTTGCATGAAAGTGAGGATCGAAAAGTTGGAGAACCTTAAGTAGAACCTGTGTAGAGACTCGGATGCACGAAAGTGATCCTTGAGATTCCACTTGAGATGTTCAACTTAGAATTCGGATGCACAAAAGTGATCTTTGAGTTCTTTGATTGATTATTTACTTATCTTTAGCGTTGGGATAGATCTTGCGTGAAAGCGAGAATTGGTCCCTGCATGGTTGTCTGCATGAAAGTGAGACAATCCCTTTATGAAGTAAATTATATCTTTATCATGATAAAATTAAACTGACGACCTTATATTCATATCTAGTTATTGAAATTAAGGTGGATGAAACCCTAGTCTCAGTTTATCTCTCTGATTTCGTGTTCTCTCTATTATTTACTTGCATCATATTCGATTGCTTAACTAGCAAGAATACAATTATTTGGTACTTAACAATAAGATCTCTGTGGGTTCGATACTTTTTATTACTTCGAGTATCCATGCACATGCAGACACAACAAGCTTGGTGACATAACAAGTTTTTAGAGCCGTGTCAGGGAGTGACAAGTCCCTGTGCGCCAAACATCAGGTTTTGGCTGCGACACCAAAAATAAGTTTTTGCCAACCTACTTGTTGGGATACAACAAAGAGGGGCGAAACTCCTGCACCAATGACGACTCCTTGTCACAACCAAGGAGTGGACGGCGGTGAAATGCTCCTCGGGGCACGCCTGGACGCAGCCGACACCCAAGACAGAAATGCGGCTGGGGAAGGCGGAAGGCGGAAGGGCCCGAAGCAAGAGAAGGAGAAGAGCCTGCATGCAAGTGAGGGAAGGCGCCGATCGGCGAACTCGCACGCAGGCGAGCCGGGTCCAGTACTTCTCACGTGCAAGCGAGCTAGAACCCAAAAGGGACGATAGGCAGAGGGGCTCGCCGGAGGGAGCACGACATTCGGCCAAACAAGCATGCAACGCAGAAAAGCAAGAAAGAACGGCATCGCCGGGGCAGAACCGAGCCACCGGAGCGAAGGAAGAGGGGCGCTGGAATGGCGAGCGAATACCTCAGCACAAAGTCGGCTCCTTCTAAGCAATTAAGTGGTAGCAGAAGAGCCTTCCGAGGCTGTCTGGTCTTGTCACCGGCGGCGGCGACGTCGGTACGCAAGGAAGATGACGGACACGGCGGTCACAATGGACAGACCCAGGAACTCGACGCGAACTGAACCTCCCACCCACACCACCAGTCACTGATAGCCCGAAAGGGAACACAACAAATTTGGCATGCATGTACCTTGGACTAATCCTTGGCAACGGCGCCAAAAAACTTGATAGCCCGAAAGGGAACACAACAAATCTGGCACGCGTGTACCTTGGACTAATCCTTGGTAATGGAACCAAAAACTTGTTGTTAAACCGCAAGTGCATGGGTATACGAAGTAACAAAAAAAGTATCGAATCCACAGGGACCTACGTTGTCGAATACTAAATAGTTGATTTCTTACTAACTAGGCAAGTCGAGATCATGAGAATAGCAATCGGTAACTAAAAGCGGGATTATCAGAGAGAAAATCTAGGACTAGGGTTTCGTTCACTTAAACTTTTATGACTAGACATGAATAAGGATTTCGTTGATTCAATTTCATCATCAAGAAGATATTATCAAAGGATGAATTCAAGGATCACTTTCGTGCATCCGAGCTCTAGAATCTCTAGTGGAGTCTCAAGGATCACTTTCGTGCATCCGAGTCTCACAACTAGTTTTGCTCAAGGACCTCCAACG
>JANTFE010012250.1:8943-26492 GCA_027562315.1 Costus pulverulentus | reverse complement strand
GACGGCAATCCTATATCTATCACTAGTGCCCTAACATGACTCATGCTCATTATCCAAGATAGTCTATAACCATTATGTTTCAAATGATATTGAACTACCTCAAAACAACACCAATTATCATTTAGAAACACACAAGTGATCTCAAGTCATAGGAAATATGCCACTTGTTTGCATACAAGGATTATTCACATTGTGACAAGCAATTGAACATCCTATGTAGGGTCTGTCCAGTACATCCAATGTACCCATGAGTCTACATCTTATTCCATGCTCAAAGCATCCTATAAGATTAGAACACATATTAGTCTTACTCATATCAAGGCTGTCTCATGTTCACCAAGATATCTCGACTAAGGACAATACTGCATGTCAGCCAAGCTGAACAGCATTGAGACATTATTCAGAAGTATACATATTGCAGCAGATAATGTAACAACCTGAATAACAACCATTGCCTTCATAAACATAAAGTTTATGCATGATACTGATACAATCCCAAGGCCTCAAACATTAGCCTTAAGGGCATACCCCAACACAGTCCAAGTTGGATGAAGAGTACTTGAGCCACAGGTGACTATCATAGTGAGTATGAGGTCTGCTCATAGCTCATAACTCCTGGATAACACCTTGGAAGGTGGTTCTAGTGGGAAGAATTGAAAGTCAACCATATCTCTACTGAGGTTATGCTAATAGTTTCTTCGACACTGAACTATTTCATCTAAAATGTATCTCTAGGTAAGGAGATGACATGACTAATTATCTAGATCTATAGATGTGAGACTTGAGGGTCATACATCTGAATATAGTGACATGGAATCAATATCTGATAAGTGTAAGTGGAGTATCCCAAATTGGCTTAGGGATACTAATTTCCATAGACCCATAGGAGAATAAGCGATTGTTGCTCTTGATGTTATTTTTCTTGGAAATGTATTTCCTTGAAAATGGCAAGTGGGAGGAAATTGTGACTTGGATTCAGTCCAAGGTCAGCCACCTAGCACAGATGGCCAAAGATGAAATCTGAGCCTCGTATATAGGTTGTGGGGCAACCTGGGTTCAGAAAATGTGGGAAAAAGGCTGAATCAATTCATGTGTGCTAGTGTTATGGGTAACTCCTAACTTGGACAATGAGTCTTCACCTTATAGTACCTAAGTTTAGTGGGAGCTTGATGACATCTTGGGTCTTGTATGTTGAGGACATACAGATCATCAAAGACGATATCCCGATCCTTCACTTCGTGAATAGATGATTGGGAAATGTCTAATGATGAATGACTTAGTGAACATCACCTATGGGGTAGGTGTGAGAGTTTTTGGATAAGTCCAAGAAACTCCAAGTGCTAAGTCAAATAACATACATCGATGATGGTATGTTATAGACCAGATGTGGTTTGTACTGAGAGCATAACCAATGGATACTAGGTCCAATCCAGGTGCATGGCACTGGATAAGGAATGAAGAACACACTTAGGTTCTATAAAGAACTAAGCGGTGGTTCTTGGTCAGTAATGATAGGAAATGCTCAGTGGATTCACTTGGCAGCTTGTTCCAGTCAGACCAGTGATAGTCTAGCTATTCCTGTAGTGGTGCTAGAAGCTTTGAGAGCTTTAGAGCAAGCTACATGAAAGTAGAGTATGCAAGTGCTTATACTCTGATGCTTATACCTTGTCTTGGGGACAGAGGTACTTGAGATATAGCATATATGAACACTGATACAATCGTGATAGGCCCATAGACCGATGCTCTGGCGCAACAGGAGCGTGGCAGGTCATGCTTAGGACATGGTGTTGAGGTTGCTCGATGCAAGGTCCTAGTGCAAGTGGGAGATTATTAGTGTTTATGCCCTAGGACCTTAGGATGGTCCATTGGGATATGTGTATCACATCTAGTTGATAGATGAGTTATCATGGCATTGTCATTGTTATGCAAGTTTGTACATTTGCGCATATGTACATTTGCATATACATTGTCCCTAAGAGATAGATTTAATCTAGTCTCTGTGTTTATCCCTGGTCGAGAATCATAGTGGATATGGGACAACTATGATTCACTTGAGATTGATATATGCGCTGGTTGAGCACGGGTTGCTAACACAGGCATATGGGTATATCAAGGGAGATATACTAGATTGACCCACCGTGAGGATTCATCTCCGTGTCACGAGATGAATATCACAGTGACAGAGTTGCGCTTGTCCTAGACTTGAGGGCATTGGTATCTCTATATAGTGATTGATGTACTTTGATGCAACCTAACGCTTAGCCGTAAAAGGGGAGTCATAACAGTTGTCATTGGGTATGTCACAAGCCATATAAGGGATTCAATGTGCCAATAGAGGATTTGCCCTTTCCTTGCAGGAAAGCTTGATTGTCCATGACGCCCCTATATGGATGACTAAAAGTCTATGGTCATACTCAGGTGATAACCTGATTTAGTCGTGCCATATTATTGGGATTAACAAGTGTGACACACTTGCCCAATCTGGACATTAATTAGCAAATGGACAAAGCTGCACTTGTACTTGGTCACAGTTTTAGGGGATGTCGATGATGACACCATTCTGATGACTTGGGTAGCAATGATGTACTGCTAGGTGCCACTCATTGCTTGTGATGATTTAGTCATCACTGCCAACGTTTGAAGAACCTACAGGGTCGCACACCTAGACACTTGAGTTCTCATACTGATCGTTTAGCCTCTGATCGAATCATTGTGTGATTCGGATCTTTTTGGGGAATTGATGCATTGAGACTTTTATAGAAGAGATGATATTTTATTTTATTTTATGTTTGACCACAAGTTAGCTCTAGTAGACCACGTTTCACCTCTATTGACCTGTGTTGTCAAAATGAGTCAAACAAGGGTCTTGCTGCAAGTTTGGACTTGGCACTTTAGTCACATGACTAAAATAAAATTATTAATTGGCAAGAAAAATTTACTCTTGGCTAATTAATAAGCTTGGGCGCAATTTATAATTAATTGCGTTTGCGGGGATTCGAACCCATGACGCTTAATTATGAGTAGGCGCCTATGCTCATTATCCCTCATGGGAAAAATCTTCAGTGTGCATCTGGCTCTGCTATTATAAATAGAGAGGCCCACCTGGGAGATTGTTTTGTACCAGACTCTTCTCTTGTCTCTAGTTGTTGCCTCCCCTCTGCACCTTCGCGTGAGGGTCTAGGAGGTGATGACAATAAAAGTTTTTCGTCATCAAAGGTTGGGACAAGTGGTAGTGCTACCCACTCCTTGTCGCCAACACCCCTTCTTCTCCTTGGCATTGGTGCAAGTTGAGAAGGCCAGAGGCGTGGATCTCATCTCCCAAGGCTAGCACCATGCGTGGAGGTTGGAGAGACCTCGAGGAGTCCGTGTGTGTGCGATTATAGAGGACGGGCCCTTGCGCGTCTCCATCATCGGCCGCTCCTAAAATTGCTTGATAAGGTACTACTCTTCACATCCTTTGGTTTTCTCTCGTAAGTGATCCTGGTGTTTCTGGAATTCTGTTTTGGAGCTCCGCTTCTGCTATATTTAAGTTTTTTTTGAGGTTCGGGGATTCCCAACAGTGGTATCAGAGGAATCTTACGAGGCCCGAAGGTGTCTTTTCTACATGCGCCTACCCCATGTCATGAAAATTATTTTCAAAAATTTTATGCCATGATTTTTCTATTGAAAAATAAGTTTCTTTTAATTTTCACCTCATAATCGTCTTCTAGTTTCATTTTCTTCACATCTGGGATAGACCCTATGGGGAAGAATTTACTCCTTGCGCTCATGGTATAGACCCATGGCACAAGACCTATAGGAGATTATGGGGCATGGACTGGGTGATTGTTCTATTCTCTATGGGGTAAGGATTGCAAGGGGCGGCTACCCTTTGTAGACTCCTGAGAGGGGCGAGACAAAATAGAAGGATGATATAGAGTCGCTGAAAATTAATTGAAAGGGTTTTATGAAAAATTAAATGTGATTACTTGTTGATTTTCCATAGCATGTAGAATCGCATGAATAGTTCTATTTGTTCATTTATGTTGTGATCAGAGTCAAACCCTATTGCCATCCCTGTGATGTATCAATGTGAGGCCTGCGTGCTGTCTTTCAATTTTGTTTTTCAATTCTGTATTGTAATTTAAAAATTAAAGATTTTCAAGACATCGTGGCATTTCTCTCTCTCCCTCGCGCGTCTCTCAAGGTGGCGCAACCCATGACCTAGCCGAACCCTAAGGTGGCTTCTAGGGTTAAACCTAGGGGTGCATCTAAGGGGGTGGCGGCTAGGGTTAGGGTTGGCACACCTCACCTCCCAAGGTGGCGCATCCCCTTATTTGATCTAACCTTGAGTGGCTTATAGGGTTACCTAGTTAGTTCACTTAAGGGATGCTAGATGGATAAGGTGATGGTGCAACCTAGTCAAGTAAGGGGGCTGACCTTCATCTTCTACCAAACCCTCATGGCCTCTAGGTCTCCTAGTGGCGCATGCATGGGTTCAAGGGCTAATGATGAAGGAAAATAAACCTAAGGGGGCTGGTCTTATTCCTTAACTGAACCATGGTGCATCCTAGGTTTCCCTTGGTGGCGCATAGGGTTCAAGGGTTAAGGAAGAGGATTGGCGCTCCAAGCTTGCAAAGGGGCTGATCTTCTATCGTTAGCCAAGAGCATGAAGGTCCATTGGATGCTTCTTAACTTCACAGGCTGATAGAGGAAGGTCGAGCTCCAAAGATGCTTGATGGCACATCCAAGCAAAGGGGGCGCACCTCTAGGTGGTGCACCTTTCAAGGGATGATTTGTATCAAGCATTGAGGTGAGATACCTAGCATAGAGATGGCACATGGATGTTTGGCCGAACCCTAGGAGGAGCCTAGGGTTTGCGAGCTATCTTCCAGGAAGAGATACGAGTTGGCCAAATCCTAGGAGGAGCCTAGGATTTGCGAGCTAGCTCACGGAGAAGACTCAGGCTGGCCGAACCTAAAGGGGATCTAGGGTTTTCCTGGATGGTGCCTTTAGGGTTCGCGAGCTGACCCATGGAGCTGAAGACCAAGATGGCGCACCTCAAGGCCTTGGACCAGAGCCCTTAGGGCACTCAGGGATGAGCTAAGGACTTGTTGGCATGGGCCCATGGCTCATAGCCCTTGATAGTACTAGGTGGCTAGGACTAGGTCTAGGGGCTTGTTACCCATGTTTTGGGCTTTGATCACATCATATTTAATGTTTCTACTCTATCATGCCTATACTGCTTTTGGTTTTATTCCACCATAGGATCGCATGCCTATATTGGTAGAAATAAGATAAAAGCTTGTGGTGCTGAGACAACAAAAATCCTCGCTAAATTATTTCAAGTCTCGTTTTTGCCTTCTAACGCGTAACCCTCGTCAAACTGTCGATAGATGGTGTTGTGCATTGTTTCCCACCCTCGTGGGACATACCCATTTATCTTTAGGAGGCGTGTGGTGACAATGATTTCCCCAGTCTGGTTAAAACTCTAGACGCGCCTTCCGCAAGGAAATCGTTGGCCCTGGGTATAATGGTCAGGTCGGACTTGACTAGTCTTTTCATATGTGGTGCTTCACATGATGAAATTTCTAGAGGCACCCTTAAGAAGTTAAGGCTTTGTGTAGTATCTAGCCTCCGTTGGACACCAAGTGCTTGAACAGTCTTAAGAAGGGGAATTGCCAGTTGCAATTGGCTAGGGGCCTACCTTAGGAAGCATGCGTCACCTTGTGCAGTACATCCCACCTCCGTGGGACGCAATGTTGTTTACGAAACGAGGATGCCATCTCACTAAGAAAGTCAGGTAACTTCTCGATCGATTTTTGAGGATTATCGATTCGAATAAAATAGTGAGAAACAGTCATTTATAAAAGGCCAAAATAAATGATTAAAATGTGACACTGATATGCTCGTGTTTGTATTGTAGATGTCTTCTACAAGCAATAACAACAACGAACTGTCATTCCGTTCCTTCCTTGATAGGGAAAAGTTGACTGGAGTTAACTTCGTGGACTGGTACCGGCACTTGAGGATAATCCTCAAGCAGGAGAAGAAGTTGTATGTCTTAGAGCAAGCGCTTCCTCCTCAACCGTCATCCACAGCCCGCACGGCTGAATGGGATGCTTTTCGTAAGCATCAGGACGACGCCCTGGATCAGAATGCATTTTAGATCATCACGGAACTAAAGCAACTATTCGAGTCGCAGGCTAGAATAGAAAGGTTTGAAACATCCAAGGCTGCTTTTCAGTGCAAGATGCCTGAAGGTGCCAGTGGGACCACATGTACTCAAGTTGCTTGGGTACTTGTTGCATCTCACTAGACTAGGACACCCGATGGATCAGGGTGTGGCTACGGACCTTATCCTGCAATCACTACCTCCGAGTTATAGCTCTTTTATCATTAATTTCAATATGAACAAAATAGCTTGTACTCATGAGGAGCTGCTAAAACTGTTGGAAGCGACCGAGAAGGAAATGGTCAGGTCCAAACCCAAGACCATTCTTATAGTCTCCAAGGATAGTAAGTAGAGGAAAAGGGGTAAGGGCAAGTCAAAGGCCAAGGCACTGAAGAAAGGCAGGGTGAGGGAGAACAAGTGCTTCAACTGTGGCCAGGAGGGCCATTGTCACAAAGACTGCAAGCATCCTCAGAAAGAGATGAAGAGAAGTAACCCTTCGTCTTCAAGCTCAGGTAATTTTATTACCAAATCCTATATTGTCTATTTTCGTACATGGGTATTTTATACTACATGGTGAGACTGATATTTGCAAAAACATGCAGGAGCTCAAGAGAAATAGGACATGGATGACAATAAGAAAATCTTGCTGGAGCATTGATGCTGCCGAGTTATTTTTCATTTGTCATTGATAGGATTGTTTTATTTTTGCAAACATGTAATTGACAATGTATTTATTCCTTTGGAGTAGAGTTTTTGGAATAAAAGGAATTTGACATTCTTTTCATTTGCAAATCTCTTGTCATTACATTGTGCAAAATAATGAGGTAATAAAATAACTTGAATTTAATAAGTGGTTCAAATTTAATGCCAGTCTTCTAACTCAGATATTTTATCATAAACAAGTGTTGCATCCACTGATTTCATGCACATGAATTATTGGATTCGAACTCCTTCTAGGAGATTGACTATCTTAACCTCTTTCGAGATGTGATAGATGGGCAAACACTTGTTTGCTGATAAATGTTTTTCACCATGTGAGGAGAAGTAGAAAGGTCAAAAAATAGTAATTCATGAAATTACCAAAATAATTATGAAACCAGCTTATCAAAATTCATAAGTGATCTTCAGTCCAGGTTGGATGAAGAGTACTTGAGCCACAGGTGACTATCATAGTGAGTATGAGGTCTGCTCATAGCTCATAACTCCTGAATAACACCTTGAAAGGTGGTTCTAGTGGGAGGAATTGAAAGTCAACCATATCTCTACTGAGGTTATGCTAATAGTTTCTTCGACACTGAACTATTTCATCTAAAATGTATCTCCAGGTAAGGAGATGACATGACTAATTATCAGGATCTATAGATGTGAGACTTTGGGGGTCATACATCTGAATATAGTGACATGGAATCAATATCTGATAAGTGTAAGTGGAGTATCCTAAATTGGCTTAGGGATACTAATTTCCATAGACCCACAGGAGAACAAGCGATTGTTGCTCTTGATGCTGTTTTTCTTGAAAATGTATTTCCTTGAAAATGGCAAGTGCGAGGAAATTGTGACTTGGATTTAGTCCAAGGTCAGCCACCTAGCACAGATGGTCAAAGATGAAATTTGAGCCTTGTATATAGGTTGTGGGGCAACCTAGGTTCAGAAAGTGTGGGAAAAAGGCTGAATCGATTCATGTGTGCCAGTGTTATGGGTAACTCCTAACTTGGACAATGAGTCTTCACCTTATAGTACCTAAGTTCAGTGGGAGCTTGATGACATCTTAGGTCTTGTATGTTGGGGACATACAGATCATCAAAGATGATATCCCGATCTTTCACTTGGTGAATAGATGATTGGGAAATGTCATGTGATGAATGACTTAGTGAACTTCACCTATGGGGTAGGTGTGAGAGTTTTTGGATAAGTCCAAGAAACTCCAAGTGCTAAGTTAGATAACATACATCGATGATGGTATGTTATAGACCAGATGTGGTTTGTACCGAGAGCATAACCAATGGATACTAGGTCCAATATAGGTGCTTGGCACTAGATAAGGAATGAAGAACACACTTAGGTTCTATGAAGAACTAAGGGGTGGTTCTTAGTCAGTAATGATAGGAAATGTTTAGTGGATTCACATGGCAGCTTGTTCCAGTCAGACCAATGGCAGTCTAGCTATTCCTGTAGTGGTGCTAGAAGCTTTGGGAGCTTCAAAGCAGGCTACTTAAAAGTAGAGTATGCAAGTGCTCTCGGGAAGCAGTGGGAGTTCTTTGTTGAACTTCGCAGGCGTACTCTGATGCTTATACCTTGTCTTGGGGACAGAGGTACTTGAGATATAGCATATATGAACACTGATACAACCGTGATAGGCCCATAGACCGATGCTCTAGTGCAACAGGAGCGTGGCAGGTCATGCTTAGGACATGGTGTTGAGGTTGCTCGATGCAAGGTCCTAGTGCAAGTGGGAGATTGTTAGTGTGCCCTAGGACCTCAGGATGGTTCATTGGGATATGTGTATCACATCTTGTTGAAAGATGAGTTATCCTAGCATTGTCGTTGTTATGCAAGTTTGTACATCCGCGCATATGTACATTTGCATATACAATGTCCCTAAGAGATAGATTTAATATAGTCTCTGTGTTTATCCCTGGTCGAGAATCATAGTGGATATGGGACAGCTATGATTCACTTGAGACCGATATATGCGCTGGTTGAGCACGGGTTACTAACGCAAGCATATGGGTATATCAAGGGAGATATACTGGATTGACCCACCATGAGGATTGATCTCCGTGTCACGAGATGAATATCACAGTGACATAGTTGCACTTGTCCTAGACTTGAGGGCATTGGTATCTCTATACAGTGATTGATGTACTTTCATGTAACCTAACGTTTCGCCGTGAAAGGGAAGTCATAACGGTTGTCATTGGGTATGTCATAAGCCGTATGAGGGATTCAATGTGCCAATAGAGGATTTGCCCCTTCCTTTCAGGGAAGCTTGATTGTCCATTGCGCCCTTATATTGATGACTGAAAGTGTACGGCCATACCCAGGTGAAAACATCATTCTATGCATCAATTGGCAAATGGACAAAGCTGCACTTGTACTTTGTCACAGTTTTAGGGGATGTCGATGATGACATCATTCTGATGACTTGAGAAGCAATGATGTACCGCTAGGTGTCACTCATTGCTTGTGATGATTTAGTCATCACTGCCAACGTCTGAAGAACCTACAGGGTCGAACACCTAGACACTTGAGTTCTCATACTGATCGTTTAGCCTCTGATCGAATCATTGTGTGATTCGGATCTTTTTGGGGAACTGGTGCATTGAGACTTTTATAGAAGAGATGATAATTTATTTTAGTTCATGTTTGACCACTAGTTGACTCTAGTAGACCACGTTTGACCTCTATTGACCTGTGTTGTCAAAATGAGTCAAACAAGGGTCTTGGTGCAAGTTTGGGCTTGACACTTTAGTCACGTGACTAAAATAAAATTATTAATTGGCAAGAGAATTTTTCTCTTGGCTAATTAATAAGTTTGGGCGCAATTTATAATTAATTACGTCTGCGGGGATTCGAACCCGTGACTCTTAATTGTGAGTAGGCTTCCATGCTCATTATCCCACATGGGAAAAATCTCCAGTGTGCATCTGGCTCTACTATTATAAATAGAGAGACCCACTTGGGAGATTGCTTTGTACCGGACTCTTCTCTTGTCTCTAGTTGTTGCCTCCCCTCTGGTCCTTAGTGTGAGGGTCTGGGAGGTGATGATAATAAAAGTTTTTCGGCATCAAAGGTTGTGACAAGTGGCAGTGCTATCCACTCCTTGTTGCCAACACCCCTTCTTCTCCTTGGCATTGGTGCAAGTTGAGAAGGCCAGAGGAGTGGATCTCATCTCCTGAGGCTAGCACCACGCGTGGAGGTTGGAGAGATTTCGAGGAGTCCATGTGTGTGCGATTGCAGAGGACGGACCCTTGTGCATCTCCATCATCGGCTGCTCCTAAAATTGCTTGATAAGGTACTGCCCTTCACATCCTTCTGTTTTCTCTCGTAAGTGATCCTGGTGTTTCTAGAATTCTGTTTCGGACCTCTGCTTCCACTGTATTTATGTTTTTTGAGGTTCGGGGATTCCCAACATAAGTATCCTCTTCAGTCAACAAGGCTGTAGAAGAGATGGGTTCAGGAAAAGGCTGCCCAAGGAGACACAGCTTTTCCTCGAGCTTGAGGGCAATCCTCAAGTTTGGTACCAGTCCTCGAAGTTGGTTCCAACCAACTTCTCCTTCCTCAAGAAGGAACTGAATGACAGTCTGCTATCATAATTGCTTATATCACCATCTACAACAAAGATAAGAGTAGATCAGTATCACAAATCAATCATTTATTCTGGCCTTTTATAAATGATTGTTTCTCACTATTTTATTTGAATCGATAATCTTCAAAAATCGATCAAGAAGTCACCCAACTTCCTTAGTGAGATGGGATCCTCATTTCGTACACGACCTTGCATCCCACGAGGGTGGATGTACTGCACAAGGAGACACATGCTTCCTGTGGTAAGCTCGCCAGCCAATTGCTACTCGACAATTACCCTTCTCAAGACTGTTCAGGTACTTTGTGTCCAATGAGGACTGGATACAACACAAAGTCTTAACCTCTTGAGGCTACCTCTAGAAATTTCATCATGTGAACCACCACATATGAAAAATCCTAGTCAAGTCCGACCTGACCGTTATACCCAGGGCCAACAATTTCCTTGCGAAAGGCGCGTCCAGAGTTTTAACTGGACTAGGGAAATTATTGTCACCACACGCCTCCTGAAGATAGATGGGTGTGTCCCATGAGGGTGGGAAACAGTGCACAGCACCATCGATCAATAATTTGATGAGGGTTATGCGTCAGAAGGCTAAGTAACGAGACTTGATATGATTTATTGAGGATTTTTGTGGTCTCAGCACCACGGGCTTTTATCTTATTCTAAAAATACAGGTATGCAATCCTATGGTGGAATAAAACCAAAAAAGCAGTAATGGCATACTGGAATAGAAACAATAAATATGATGTGATCGAAGCCCAAAACATGGGTAACAAACCCCTAGACCTAGTCCTAGCCACCTAGCACTACCAAGGGCTCTGAGCCATGGGCTCATGCCAACAAGTCCTTAGCTCATCCCTGAGTGCCCTAAGGGCTCTACTCCAAGGCCCCGAGGTGTGCCACCTAGGTCTTTAGCTCTATGGGTCGGCTCGCGAACCCTAAAGGCATCATCCAGGAAAACCCTAGATCCCCTTTAGGTTCAGCCAGCCCAAGTCTTCTCCTTGAGCTAGCTAGCAAACCCTAGGCTCCTCCTAGGGTTCGGCCAACTCAGATCTCCACTAGGAAGCTAGCTCGCAAATCCGAGGCTCCTCCTAGGATTCAGCCAAACATCCATGTGTCATCTTCGTATCTCACCTCTTTGCTTGATACACCACATCCCTTGCAAGGTGCGCTGCCTAGAGGTGTTCCCCCTTTGCATGGATGTGCCATCAAGTGTCCTTGGTGCTTAATCTCCCTTCATCAGCCCATGAATTTAAGAAGCATCCAACGGGCCTTCAAGTTCTTGATTAATGATAGAGGATCAGCCCCTTTGCAAGCTTGAAGCACCAATCCTCTTCCTCAACCCTTGAACCTCTATGCGCCACCTAGGAAAACCTAGGATGCACCATGGTTCAGTTAAGGAATAAGATCAGCCCCCTTAGGTTGCTTTTCCTTCATCATCAGCCTTTGAACCCATGTATGCACCACCAGGCCTTGTTTACTTGGAGAGAAAGTTAGAAGGAAAGAAAAGAAAGTAAGAAGGAAAGAACTATAGGCTTGTTTACCTGGGTCGATGGATAGTTTAGAAGGGAAAATAAGAGGGAAAGTTAGTCATTAATCCTTCCATTTGCTTTCCGCCCAAATCGGACGGAAAGCTGAAACTATGACTTAACTTTACTAACTTCACACCCAACTTTTCACCGCACAGTTACTTATTCTCGCTCAATACGAGCTTTTCTCGACTACTTGTCCTTGTCGTCGCTACTCGAGCTCGCCACCATTGCTCGTTCATGCAGCTGCTCCTTGCCTTCGCCATCGTCGCTCGCATTTAATATTTAATATTTAATGATTTAATAATATTATATATATAAATATAAATAAATAAATAAATAAATAAATATATATATATATATATATGAATAAAAAAAATAAAAATTGGGGTGTATATATCAACCCTTCAAACTTTCTTTCCATCCAAGTAAACACAAAGAAGGAAAATCTATAATGCATTCCATCCATCTATTTTTCCTTTCTTTCCTTCTTTCCTTTCCTTTGTACTTTCCATCCGTCCAAGTAAACATAGCCCTAGGAGACCTAGAAACCATGCGGGTTCGGTAGATGATGAAGGTCACCCCCCTTACTTGACTAGGTTGCACCATCACCTTATCCATCCATCATCCCTTAAGTGAACCAACTAGGTAACCCTAGAAACCACTCAAGGTTAGGTCAAATAAGGGGATGCGCCACCTTGGGAGGTGAGGTGTGCCAACCCTAACCATAGCCGCCACCCTCTTTAGATGCGCCCCTAGGTTGATGTAGGGGTAGATCACAAGCATGCAAACAATGAGTTTCAAAAATATTTTTGGTATTATCATAAACTAGAGAAAACCGATTTAACTAACAAAGTTGGAAAATAATGTTTTTATATTTTTAAATAGGAAAACCAAATATTAACTACTTGCAAGAAATAAATGACAATAACTTAAAGAAGACTCACGTTGCGGTCCTTGAGAATAGAAGGACCGTCCTTCCCGTTCTTCACCGGTCCTACTTTGATGGAAGGTGCAGGTTACACACAGGGCATTCAGCAACCCCACACAGGCGTGGGTGAGTTATAAAGCAAATTAAAACTCAACAATGCTTAAAGTCAAGAGGGAGGCTAATCCTCCAAGTTCTCTTGCTAACAAAGTAAAGGACTATCTAAGAAGGGAAGAATAAGAGGGTGGGATGCGCCAAGCTTCCTTGCGCCAATTCCTACAAAGGCCCAAAGATGTGTAGTAAGATGCTATTAGAACTTAATAGAAGAAAACACAAGAAGAAAGAATACTCATCTTGTAGAATTGCCTTGAAGAGATCCAGGAGGGGTATCCTAATCCTTGCGCCATCTTGAGTTTGTGCTCTTGTCTTGATGGAACTAGCCTCGGCCTTGATTGATGAAGGAAGGGTGAAGAGGTGAAGAGGAGAGGCTCGGCTCTTAAGAGAAGAGAAGAGGGAAGAGGAGGTGTGGGCGACACAAGCACCCATAGTTTGGCTAGGAAACTATTCAACAATATTATTCAACAATGCTATACACATGATGCAATGGGGATACATTTATAGGCAGTTTAGAGATGAGGATAAGATGAGGGCAAGGTGGTCATTGGCCCCTTGCGCCCCTTACATAATTGGAGAAAATTCGAAATGGAGACAAGGCATTAAGTGGGCTGATCTTGTTGCCTTCTTTGGATGGCTGAAATGGTAAGTCTTGAATTCAAAATGGCTGGCTTCCTTGGAGGTGTTGGCGCATATGAGGGAGAATTTGAATTTTGAAAACCTTCCTTGTTGTCTTGGGCGGCAATGAGAAGAAGGAACGAAGTCTTCCCCTAATTGTGCATCTTGATGGCGCAACTCCTTGATTTGTGGATCTAAATGAGCCTTGCTTGAATTGTTGTTGTAGATGGCGCAAATAATTCCATGGGCTGGCCTCTCTTCAATTGGAAGGGAATAATTGAAGTGGAGCTTGATGTTGAGTTGAGTTAGAAGTCTCCCTTTGAACTACTTTGAAGTGAACCTTCCAAAATGGGAGCTAGCTTCTTGGAGTGTGGTGAGCTAGCTAATTTGTATCCTTTGAGCTGAATATTAATGTATCCAAACTACATGCACTAACCTACCATGACATTACAATGCACAACCTACCAACAACATTTATAAAAGTAAACTACATGATAGACTTTGGGGTGGAACTAACCTATCATGCCATGTAATGCAAATAAGGAAAGTACTGAAAAGGAAAGTGGACTCTAAGTGAAGCCATACCTAATGGGCTTCCTCCGAGCCCTAGTGGATCTTCTAAGAGCTGTGTTAGGCCCTCCATCATTTCTCCCCGGGTTGGAAAAATTCTCCTAAGTCCTTGGAGCAAATCTGGAGCAGCCAGGGGTAGCTCTGCCTCGGGGAGCCATGCCTCCTCACCATTAGAGAACTTAACACAGTAAAACAGTTGTACCTCATCAGGGGTGAGTCGAGTCTGGTCCTCAAGGATATCCACTATCTCTGGATCGAAGGGGGCCTCTAATTCTTTGAGTGAGAGAGGCTCCTTGTAAGTTGTGAGATCCTCCACCTTAGCAGTGGTGGGGATCCCCAATTCTGGAGGCAGATCAAGCACATACGCGTTGTTGTTGATCTTGCCCACTATGGTGAAGGGTCCCAAACCCTTTGCATCCAGCTTGCATCCGTGTCGTTGGATACGCTCCTCACGGACTCACAGAATCACCTGATCACCTATATTGAATAACCTTTCTCAGCGTTTCTTGTTAGCAGCTTCGCAATATGAAACAATAGAGTCTAAAATTTTGCTAAGAATCTCATGGTGCAATTGCGAAATATTGAAAGCATAATCACGAGCTGATGAAGAAGGTTTAAAACTTTTGGGTAAGGCAATCAGATCAATGGGTTTCTTAGGCTGATACCCTAAGTTGGCCTGAAAGGGGGAGAGACCTGTAGTCCTATTTACAACACTATTGTAGGAGAACTCGGTGGTGGGCAAAAGTTTGTCCCAAGTGCCGGGGTGTTCACCTACAAGGCTCCTAAGGATGTTCCCTAGTGATCGGTTGACCACCTCAGTCTGACCATCCATTTGGGGATGATAGGCTATAGAGAACTTCAGTTTGGTGCCTAGTAAGGTCCACAAAGTCTTCCAAAAATAACTAACAAATCGGGTGTCCCTATCAGAAACTATGGTAAGGGGGGGGGGGGGGGGGGGGGGGGGGGGGGGGGGGGGGGGGGGGTTACCATGTAGCCTAACAACCTCCTTAAAAAATAATTTGGCTATGTGAGAGGCATCAGAGGTTTTATAGCAAGGAATGAAATGAGCCATCTTAGTGAATCTATCTACTACTACAAAGATGGAATCATGCTTGCTAGATGTTCTAGGTAGCCCTAGGATAAAATCCATGCTTAGGTCTTGCCATGGAGCTTGAGGAATGGGTAGCAGGGTGTAGAGGCCAGCACTATGATTATGGGTCTTAGTTATCTGGCATGTCCTACAGTGGCTAACCACCTTAGCAACATCCCTGTTGAGGTTCGGTCAAAAGAACCTCTCCTCAACCAAGGTTTGGGTTTTATCCCGACCATGGTGACCTGCAGACCCTCCTCCGTGCAATTCCCAAATGAGGAATTCTCGGATTGAGGTCTTAGGGACACAAAGTATAGGTCCAAGAAATAAGAACCCATCCCTAAGGGTGTACAAAGGATGACTTAGGGGATCAACACTAAGCTCAGCATGTATAGAAGCAAAGTCAGGACAATCAATATAGGTAGTTTTCATATTTTCAAAGCCAGTAACTTGAACATGTAATTTTTGCATAAGTAAAGTAACCCTACTTAAAGCATCAGCTACTTTGTTTTCCTTTCCTGATTTGTGTTTTAAGACAAAGGTGTATTGCTGGATGTACTCTACCCACTTGGCATGCCTAAAATTCAACTTCTTTTGAGCACTAAGGTAGGACAAAGCCTGATGGTCACTATTAAGGATAAACTCATTATGGATCAAGTAATGCCTCCAATATCTAAGAGATTCAACTACAGCATAGAACTCCTTGTCATAAGTTGAATACTTCTATTTTGCCTCATTGAGTTTTTCACTGAAAAAGGCAACAAGGTGACCTTCTTGACTGAGGGTCCCTCCTATGCCAATCCCAGAGGCATCACAGTCAACCTCAAAGACTTTGCTGAAGTTAGGGAGTCTGAGGACTGGGGCTGTGGTCATCCTAACTTTGAGTTCACTAAAGGCTCGGCTAGCAGATTTAGTCCAAGTAAAGTCTCCTAGTTTTAAGCAACTAGTAATAGGGGCAACAATAGTACTCAAGTTTCTAATAAACCTTCGGTAGAAGGTAGCTAAGCCATGGAAGTTCCTAACTTCAGTGAGAGTTTTGGGTTTTGGCCAGTCTAGGATAGCTTGGACCTTAGCTGGGTCAGCTTGAAGGCCATGCTTCGACACTATGAACCCTAGAAAGACAACACTGCTGGAGAGAAAAGAGCATTTCTTCAAGTTAATGTAAAGCTTCTCTTTCCTAAGTAGGTCAAGGGTTTTCCTGAGATTATCTAGGTGAGCTTCCTTAGTTTTGCTAAAAATTAAGATGTCATCAAAGTAAACAACTAGGAATCTACCTATATAAGGTTTCAGGACCTGTGTCATAAGCCTCATAAAAGTGGAAGGGGCATTAGTTAAGCCAAAGGGCATCACTATCCACTCATATAAACCATCTTTCGTTTTGAAAGCGGTTTTCCATTCATCTCCTTCTCTAACTCTAACTTGATGGTATCCACTCCTAAGATCAAGTTTGGTGAACCATCTAGACCCAACTAGCATGTCTAACATATCATCTAACCTTGGAATAAGGAATCTATACTTCACAGTTATCTTGTTTATGGCACGGCAGTCTATACACATGCGCCAGCTGCCATCCTTCTTGGGGGTCAAGAGGGCTGGAACGACACATGGGCTAAGGCTTTCCCTAATGTAACCCTTGGCTAAGAGATCATCTACATGTCTTTTAAGTTCGGTGTGCTTAGTAGGGTTCATCATATAATGAGGAAGGTTGGGTAAAGTGGACCTAGGGACAAGGTCTATAACATGTTGGATATCCCTAAGTGGAGGTAGGCCATTGGGTAAGTCTTCTGGGATAAGCTCACTATAGTCTTCCAGGATGCTTTCTACCTCAGGAGGGGTTTTGGTTTCAGTTTCAGGTGTGGCCTCTTTAATGATAAGGGTATAGAGAGGTTGGTCTTCTAAGCATTCCTTAGCAAAGGTTTGGGGTTGGATAAGTTGGGTGGTTGGCTTTAGTTGTTTGGGTTCTTCTATCTTACCTTTGCTCTAAGTTCCATAGGTAAGGAGGGCTTAAGCCTAATTTTCTGCCCATTGTGATTGAAGACATAAGTGTTGATCCTATCGTAGTGGACAACATCCATGTCAAAAATCCAAGGGCGACCTAGGAGAATTTGGGCGACATCCATTGTGATGACATCACACCATATTGCTCCTTGGTAGGCACCAAATTGGAGTGGGACAAGGCACCTATGAGAGACAGGAACGCTAGTCTAGTTGACCCAGGAAATGCTATAAGGCTTAGG
>JANTFE010012246.1:22800-41505 GCA_027562315.1 Costus pulverulentus | reverse complement strand
GTGTGTGAACCTTTTGGAGGAGATCTACGTTGCTCTCTATTCTTCCAAATCGCCACCCAACGCAAATGGCTATGGTATGAATTCAAGCTTACTTAAGTTGATCATATGGACTTGCGAAAGATCCTTTTGAAACCCTTAATACTGCTGCCAAAAGTTTATGCGCCACCTGATTAGGGTTTCGCTCCCCCATGAAGGGGACCCCCCTAGATTTCGGGGCTCTACACTTGATGTAAGTTGTGAATATGCTCGTGCGCCTCCAATCCTCGGAGGGCGGGGTTTGCACATGGGTGCACCTCACAGCTGCGAGTGTGGGGTGACCCGACTCCTCACCACTCGTGTAACACTCGGCTTCAACATCTCGCACCTAGCGCTCTTGAGTAATAGTGGTTACACGTGTCTGGTTCTTGTCCGTGACCGCGGACTTCTTAGGGCAGTCCCTAGAGTAGTGGCTCGGCTGCAAACAATTGTAGCAATGGACGCGCTCGGCTGGCCCGACAGTGGGGGCCTTGCCCTTCTCCTCCCAAGTGGGGCGAGAAGGCACAACCTCCTGGGCTGGGCGCCAAGAGGAACCATGAGATCTAGGTGTGGGGCGAGGGTCCGAATGCGGCTCAACGCATTTAGTCATCTGGTGGGAATGATGTGGCCCGCCGTTGTGCGGATGCCAAGGAGGGACAAACTCGCTACAACGGGTCGCTGCGCGGAGGTCCTACTCGATGTCTAACGCACGCTGGTAGGTTTGGTCATGGGACTCAGACCCATACGCAGGTAAGGCTCACTGAATATCCGAACGGAGCCCATTGTATAATGGGAGGGAGAGCAATCTGTTCATTTTGGCGCTCCACATTTTGCCAGTGTAGGCGCGCGGGACCATTTAGCAAGGTGCGGACTATGCGAACTCGCATGTGTTGAGGGGTGTCACTCAAGTCAAAGTAGGTATCTACCGAGGCGACCCAATCTAGGAACTTGGTAGGGTCAAGACCACCCGCGAAGTGTGGAGGGGTTTCACGGATAAAACGTTGGAAATCGACATCGGCTCATTGTTGCCCAAACCTAGGTTGGGTTGGGGGCCTTTATGCGGCCCAAACATCATCTTCGTCGTATGGCTCATCCTCATAAACTAGGCCTCCATGAGTCATGTATGTCCCATGGAGGCCAGGGTCATCTAAGATGGGTTGGCGCCGAACAGGCGCGACTACCGGTGGTAATTCCCTAGTCGGAGCAGTTCGAGCGGACTGAGGGGGTTTGCCCCGACGCATTAATGGCATCAGTAAGGTCTTGGAAACCAGCCAAAAGTTGCTGGAACATAGTCTCCAATGATAGCTTGAGTTGCTGCATGGCGGTATCCATGGACTGCTTATATGCAGCGAGCTGCGTATTCAGCGCATCCACTTGCGCAGTAAGTGTGGCTATAGAGTCTAAAGGGGTGCTAGTCCCTTCTGAAGGTTACACCGACTCTTGGGTTTCCGGGATAGTGTCAGGGAATTGGGAAGACATGAGTTGCGACCTTATGGTCACCAAGCACAATCAAGGCTGAAAATGACTAAGGGCACGATGGTGAAAACGCGAAATCAATGCGGAAATATGCATTGCAGCGGAGTTGGACCGTGCGAACGATAAGAATTGAATGCGCAACTTCTCTGATACCAGAAACGATGTAGCTACTAATAGTAGGAGGGTCCGTAGTCCCGTACTCTAAGGTATTACACAATGCATGCGAAAACGGGAGAGGGTCTTTAGATGAGGGAAGTGAAAATTGCTTCGGAAATGCAGGGAAACACGATGAAATCGGCATCAAGTTCAATCGGGGCAACACAAATGTGAAAAGGAGCTCAACGACACTTAACTACTGAATGTAATGCACTAACCTCACGTAACAGATTTTAAGCTCAGCAGATCGCAATGGGGAGTAGTTGATTCGCAGGGCACAGCTCGTATGCCTATGCACCTGAAATACACCAAAGAACAACACAGAACATCCACGTCTCCGGCGTACAGATACATGTGGAGAAAGAGAAATCACAATGGAAAAGCAAGAACACAACGAAGTGAAAAGACAGGCACACCTGACCCACCGACGCGGTGGGATTTACTTCTTTGAAAGTAGGAAATTGGAACAACTCTAGAATCAAAGCGACGACCTCAACCCGTACAAACTCTAAAGGCGAAGCACTAACTTCGACTTCTATGCGCGGGAGGCTCTTTGCTCACCAAGAGTGCTCTACCACCAAGAGAACTAAGGAACACAACACTCCAGCCTCCTCTTTTATATAACAAGAGGGGAGGGAACAAGACAAAGAAGAAAAAGATAAGCTACTTTAACAACTAACTACTCCTACAGGCCACAAAGGTCGTCAAGCTGCTACTACAAGACAAAGCAAAACAAACTTCTACCTAATATTCTATGAAGCTGGCGCATGGTCTTCTAGTCTTCGTACGGAGGCGGTTGGGCGGTCAGACGCATTCGGAGCATACCGCGACAAAGTAGCAGAATTTGGACGTCGTGGACTAGGTTACAACGGATGCAGCACGCTCTTGGGCCATGTTTCTAAGATGATTGCGCAGCCCCTCAGGTGTTGGGCCTTTAGGTGGACAGCCGCCCATGCCCTTGGGTGGAAGGGCTTTGGTGTGGATCGACAATGGGCTGATAACTTCCACGAAACGGTCCGACGGTCAAGAAGTGCGTTGAGATCACTGTACCTCCACCTTGTTGGGCTCCTTCGGGTCCTCCATGGACGGTTTGACATGGTACGAAGGGTTGTGGATGTCGAAATGGGGTTGATGGGGCAGATCTGCAGCTTCAGGGGAAGTCACGGTCTGCCTGTGGCATTTTCCATAGGTGTGACTTTGTACGCCAGTTTTCTCAATCGCACCAAAATCCGTGCTGGAACCCATAGAAACTTTCGCGGTCTGCCCGCGGCATTTTACTCGGGGTGTTACTTCTGTACCAGTTTCATCGGCTGCATCAAAATCCATGCTAGAACCCACTGAAACTTCCGCAGTCTGCCCGCGGCATTTTACTCGGGGTGTGACTTCTACACCAGTTTTCTCGGCTGTATCAAAATTCATGGTAGAACTCACAGAAACTTCTGCGGCCTGCCTGCGGCATTTTACTCGGGGTGTGATTCCTGCACCAGTTTTCTTGGTTGTATAAAAATCCATGCCAGAGTCCACATAAAGTTTCGCGGTTTGCCCGCAGTATTTTACTCGCCCTGTGACTTTTTGCATGGAAAATTTTTGTGCTGCGGTTGGGCCCAAGTTTTCTCCCTCTTCAGTGCCAGTCTCTCTTGCATTAGCCAACCTCTAGCTTAATCTTCAAGGTTGGCTCCAAGGTCCACCACATCATGGTTTAGCTCTGAAACCCTAGAGGTATTTTTAGGGCAACCCAAGAAGCATTCTCATGGGTTCGGCCAATGCCATGGTTCCTCCTCCAAGGAAGATGTGCCACCATGCAAGGGCCAAGAAAGGTAGCTCACAAGCCCAAGGGCTCGGCCATGCTTCCATGCACCACCATGCATGCTTGCGCCAACAAGGTAGATACTTGTTGCACGACCCTACTAGATGCGCAACCAAGCAAGCACGCCTCAAAGATTCATGTAGGATGCGCCCCCTAATCTTCATCTTGAATTTTACAAAGTAAAATAAAAAGAAAAGCCAGCACGCATGGCTCACAGGAATACAACACAGGCACGCTAAGGGGCTTGACCAATGATCACAACATCATGCACAGACAAGGTACTTACTCAGGTAATTCTATATGCTCATGAAAAACATAAAATCTAAAAGTTTAGTTTCTCATAAATCAAGTTTCTTTTCCTCATCTTCTTATCACAATTCTTTTGATTATTTGAGATTAAGTTTCATGACGATTTCATAGACCAAATCGGTTGGTAATTTTGTCAGATCAAGAGACCCGGCCAGTCCAAGGACACAATGCCCGTCTTACTTGACAAACTACGTGCGCCTTATGATCTTAAATCAATCAAAAAAATAATCCAAAAATCCAAAAGAAATTGAATAGAGGATAGGAAAAAAGAAATATACAATTTTCATATTATAAGAAAATATGCGCCACTAGTATATGCAATTTACGAAAATTACTGCATGACATGTGAGCATAGAAAAGCATGAAACATCATTCGAGGCTCGTAAGTCGCTCTGATACCACTGTTGGGAAACCCTGAGGATATTTTATAAACTTTTCATGAAACAATACAATTGCAGAGCAGAAGAATATCCTCGAAACCGACCGGTCCCAAAAACCCAGTGAAGATCATCTTGCGAGGGGGTCGACACGATGAGATAGAAAGTACCTGGAGCAAGAGGAGGTCAATGTCGAGGTAGGCGCCCAAGCATAAGCCCTCTGTAATCTCACACACACGGATGCCTCGAGCTCTCTTCTTCCACTCCCGATGCTAGCCTCAAGAAGAACATCCAAGCCTTATTGCTCCTTCTTCTATGCTTGCGCCACCTTCAAGGGAAGACACCAAGGAGAAGATGGATGGAGATGATGCCGCCAACCTCAAGTCCTTCTTGCGCCAAGAAGAGAAGGAGAAGATGTAGAAGACTTGCGTCTAGAGGATGGAAGAAGAAGACCATGCGCCAATTCCTTGCTTTCGCCCTTTATTTGCTTACTCACGCCAATTGATGTGTTCAACTCAATTACCTCTCGCATATTACATGTAATATAGAGCATCCAAGAGAGATGCAACTAGGGTTGAATGAGGGAGCAATTAGAGTTTGAGGTAAGGAAAGTCTCCAAGACTTTACCATAAACCTCATCCCCTCTTCCATATAAGCCTATGACCTTCCATAGAAGTTCATGAAGCCATATCAGCCCCAAGACATGCCATAGAGGCAAGCATACCATCCAAGGATCAAGGGGCAAGGTGCCTAAACCTTCCAAAGAAGAAAAAAGGCGTCCACTCCACCCCATTATGCCCTTAGGCGCTAATGGGGGGCGATTTATTCCCATTATACCCTTTTAGCCCATTATCTCTTCATGACAACTTGTTATTGGGCCTCATTGGGTAATGAGCTAACCCAAACTTCATTGCACAAGTTGATTAAGCCATTGAATCCAATCCAATGCAACCCAAAGTCAAATGTGACCAACCATGGTCAATTTCGGGTCAACCTACAAAAAATGAAGTTTGGCTCCAATAACTTTCTTCCATCTCATCAGGCCCATTGGCGCTGATGAAATCTCCCAAATAGATCTGAGTTATCCAATAACTCGAATATAAAGCTTCCCAATCAATATGAGAATTTTAGTATCAAGGTATGCAACCCTGTAGGTTCCTCTGACGTTGACAGTGGTGACCTAGGGTCACCACAAGCAATGAGTGGTACCTAGCAGTGCATCGCCGCTACCCAAGTCATCGGAATGGATATCGACATCGATATCCCCATCATCGCAACTAGGTTCAATCTTTTTGCCAAACTGATATCCGATTGGCCATGACTGAATTAGGTTGTCACCTGTGTATAGCCATACACTTTCAATCATACAACTATAGGCGGGGCCTCATGAATATCATGCTTCCCTTAGGAAGGGGCAAATCCTCTGTCCGTATATTGACCTTCTCATATGGGTCGTTGCGTGCTCAATGACAACCATTATGACCTCCCAACTACGGTGATATGTTAGGTTGTAACAAAGCATGTTTCTAACCATATAGAAGAGTCAATGACCTTAAGTCAAGGGATCAATGCATCTCCTGTCACTTACGTGGATAACTCATGACATCAAGTCATTGCCTCACAACGGGTCGGTCCAGTATATCCACCACTAATATACCCATATGTCTGCGTTAGCACCTCGTGCTTAACCAGACCATATACCAGTCTCACAAGTAACATAGCTGTCTCATATCCACTAAGGTACATCGGCTGGGGACAAGAGTTTGAGCACAAATCCAATCTGTCTCTCGGGAAATTGTCATGTAAGAACATAATCGCATACGTAAACTAAACATGATAACGACAATGCTATAATGATATATAAGAAATATCAATGTCAATTAGTACAAAGATAGACCAAAACTAGGTCTTAGAGCTTAAACAATAACAGCTTAGAGCCTCAACCAATAAGGGTTAGATAGAGGAAACCAAGCCTAGCAAACCCACTATCCAACTCATTCAACCCCAAGCTTTCACTAAAGAAATCCAGGAGACCCAACCCATCTACTCCTTACTTTTTAAGTAACCCAACCCTGACCAAGAGGATAAGCCACCACTTGAAATAGAAGTTCTCCTCTCAGACTATAGTGAGTTAACCCCAGAGGACCTACCTACAGGCTTACCACCTCTTAGAGACATCCAACACAATATTGACCTTGTCACAGGCTCAACCTTACCTAACTTAACCCATTATAGGATGAGCCCCACTGAACATGAGGAACTTAAGAGACAGGTAGATGACCTACTAGCTAAGGGACAGATTAGGAAAAACCTAAGCCCTTGCGTAGTCCCAGCCCTTCTTACACCAAAGAAGGATGGAAGCTGACGCATGTGTATAGACTGTAGAGCTATCAATAAAATCACTGTGAAGCATAGGTTCCCTATCGCCATATTAGATGATATGCTAGACCTCCTTGTAGGATCCAAATGGTTTAGCAAACTAGACCTTAGGAGTGGTTATCACCAAGTAAGGATAAGGTTAGGGGATTAATGGAAGACTGCCTTTAAAACCAAGGATGGTCTCTATGAGTGGTTGGTTGTTGGGAAATGTTGTATCCCAAGTTGTTTGGTGTGTACCTTGGTCTAATCCCCGGCAACGGCGCCAAAAACTTGTTGTGTCTGCAAGTGCACAGATACTTCGAAGTAATAAAAATATCGAACCATAGAGACATACGTGTTAAGTACCAAATAATCGTTTTCTCACTAGCTAAGCAAACTGAAGATGATGTAGCAAACGATCGAAAAGTGCATGGGAAAATATCAAAGAAGAAAACTGAGACTAGGGGTTCATCCACCTTGATTCTAATGAATAGAAGGAAATTAAGGTTATCAGTCAAATTTCATTACGATAAAGATTTAATTTACTTCATAAAAGGATCATCTCGCTCTCGCGCAGACAATCATACAAAGGACCAATCCTCACTCTCGTGTAAGATCTATCCAATGCTAAAAATAAGTAAATCATTGAACAAATAACTCAAGGGTCACTCTCGTGCATCCGAATTCTAAGTCAAACATCTCATGTGGAAACTCAAGCATCACTCTCGTGCATCCTGAAACTCATCACAAGTTTTACTTAAGGTTTTCCAACATTCCGATCCTCACTCTCGTGCAGGATCTTCATATCTAACACATTAACTCAATCCAAAGGATCAAAAACTCAACATGGCAATAAAATCACTAAAAATCAGAATTCGAAGAACTACCTAATCTCTTACGATAGGTTTCAAACTCAATGATTTCTAGGGTTCCGAATTTCACAATCAACTTCTCAGTCTATTTCTCAAAATTCTGAAACATGCTGATATTTATAAAACTTAGGAGAATCAAAGAACAATCAATCACAAAAGTAAAATTATCATAATAAAATTATCATGACAAAAGTTAATGTTTTATAGTCATTAACAAACCAAGGGGATTACACCCGATGTCCCATAAAAAGATCTAAGCTTGCATGGTGAAAGGATTACAATAAACCATAATTTCAGAGGATTAGAAATTGAAAAAAGGAAGAAAAGTTACAAAACAAGTGCTGTAATGAAATTACAGCAATGTAATTGCCTTTGAACAGCGCTGTCACTGTTGTTTTGTTGATTTATCCCCTTAACAGACTCCAAACGCTCTGAAACTTCTGGTGTGTGTTCTCCTACTCCAGATGAAGCTTCGGTGTAAATTTCACAGCTTGATGTGGTCTCTACGCCTCTCGGCACGAGGCCGAACCCTAAGTGCCTCTTTGTCGATTGCTCCCTCAATACTTGATAAAATTTAGGGCTTTTGCTTTGTTGTCTTCTCCTCTTAATGTTGAGTTCTTAGCAACTTTCAGATCTTAATTTGGACATCTGGATCAAAAGATATGGTCCGTTGAAGATTCAGACCTTTAAAAATCACATTTTCATATGAAATTACAGTACCGTAATGAATATTACGGCAGTGCTGTAATTTTGGCTCTGTGAATTATTTGTCAAGATTACAACTCATAAAAATGTTTAGGGCCGTGCCATATTTGCTTCTGTATGTTTCTGGACCAAAATACGGCCCGTAAAGATCATTACGGCACCGTAAAGATTGTTATGGCGGTGCCGTAATCTTACGAAATTTTCTGATCGAAATCTTCCCAAATTACGACACCTTTCAGGGATTACGCCTGTACCGTAATTCTGTGGTGTAATTACGGTACCCTAAAATCCATTACGGGGTGTCGTAATTTGCTATGAAGCTCTGATTCTCCTGAAATTTGACGTGTGACTTCGTTTTGATGTCTAGAATCCATTGTTGTGCTCGAATCCTTCAAAATCCATAAAAAATATAGCACTTTTTACCTGAAATTCATGAAAAATAAGAAATTGTGTAGATTCCATGATATTTAACAAATAATGCTTTAAACAAGCAAAAGTTCATAAATATGATACGAAAAGATATATAAAATCGCATGAAATTTACTATAAATTTTGGTGTCATCAAACACATAAGGCTCAAACTTTGCTTGTCCTCAAGCAAATAGATAGAATAAAGAACTCTACTATGGAAAATATGCCTTTTCATGAAAAATAAATTTCTAAAATATGATCACTCATGAAATTTTCCACTAAATTTTTGCCCAAAATTTCAGATAAATACGTCATCCTCTGAATTTAGTCTTTAAGATTCACAGCTTTGATCGAATAAAACTTCGCAACTCGCATAATGAAAAGAATTACAGTCTCATGAATTCACCTAATTTTCAGTTTAAATCTATCATACTTTTGTCTACAGGAATTTGATATCCAAAATCTTTTTCCACACAATTTTTCTTTTTTTATTTCTTTTCTTTTTTAGATGGCATGTACCCACATAGATACATATATAATTTTTTATTTGGACTTCAACTCTTTTCTGCGGTACCACTGTCAATTTTACACAGTGCCAAGTAGAGGAGTCATTTTCTTTTTCTCTCTCTCTTTTCTTTTATAGACTTCAACCCATGTCTTAGGTACCACTGTCAATTTTACACAGTGCCAAGTAGGGAAGTCTCTCACTATTTTTGGATCTTGGATTCTTTCTTCCAAACAAATAATAAAATAGACTAAACATCAACTGGGTTAATCAATTGACATCAATTCAAAAATTATACTCATATGCTCATTTTATTCAAGTAAGATGCTTCACCCTTAGATTGCATTCATCAAACAACATACCTACCCAAAAACCTTATGCATCAATCAATGAAAAATTTTAACAAGTAGATATATATTGAAGAAATAAATTCAGCATAATAGGTATATCTCCATTCATAGGCATGCATGCATGAACATTCATCATCATAAAAAAATCTACCCATCTCTCATCACATGGATTCAAGTCTTAAAATTTTTAAACCTCAAAATTATCATCATCAATTCAATAGGTGTGAAGCATGAAACTCAAACAATCATAGTCAAAAGTGTGACATGATAGACTCAAGCAACTTCATAGAATGGAAATCTCAATGAGTGATATATCAAAAGCTAATCAAAGATGCAAACCATATGAAATAATCATAAATACAAGAGAGTGCAAACGATACTCACAAAACTATATAGCAAGCTCTGACCGAAAATACATAAGGCTCATACCAAAAATAGTGTCGGGGCAGATGCTGCTAGGTCCAAAGATGTGCCTTTTGAAATTTTACCTACACAATTTTAAATACATAAGGCTCAGTCTAAAAATAGTCTCTAAAATAATAATGATACAAATAATTTTCTCAAATAAGAATCAGGGATATCATCGATGGTCCAGAAAGAGTGCTGGCGAAAAGAGCTAATGCAGCTGAGAAGCAGAGGTGGAACAGATGCTAGCTTAAAAGCTGCTAGCAATGATGATGGTGCAGATAGTAGAGTGAGTAATGTCTAGTGGCCTGCTAGAGAATACAGTCCTGGAGGTGAAATCGTCAGCTGGTGGGTGCCAGAAATAAAGTTGCATAGATGAAAAAAAATCAGTCACTAATGTAGAGTCTGCTGCATAAATAAATCAAATCAATAGAATAAGAGGTAGTAAAAGAAGTAAGAGTCTGCTGATGGTATAATCCAGTGTCGACGGCTGGAAACAGTGATGTCAGAGGCAAATGCAGTGGTGGCTAGAGGTGGAAGATAGTTGCTCTTGAAGATTTCTAGATCTGGAGTCAAAACAAGCAACAACTGATAGAAAGCAAACAGAGTAGCAACAATAATTTTTTTTTTTGAAAAGTAACCATATCTAAGGATAAGATTTAATAATCCAAAAAGAAAACAGACAGAACCGTGTGGTAGAATGAAACTTGTTCTTTTCAAGTGTATGAAAATAAAGGATCAAAATCTGCTAGGAATTTAGGGCATCAGTAGAAAAAAGGCTAATCAGATTACAAAACTGCAAAAACTACACAAAAGTTAATCATATTCGAAAAGTTGTTATGTTTCCTAGAATGATCAGAAAATATTTTCATGAAAATAACTCATCCACGGGATAGAACGACACACAAACTTCATATTCCATATGAAAAATCAGGGTTTCAAGTCACCGAAGCATCTCAAATACTTGCAGCAAAAGTGCTAATCATATTAGTCAAGAAAAAAACTGATGGAGAAATTAATCAGAATCGAAAAGATGCTATGTGTTTTAGAATGATCCATGGACTTTAAAATTCAGAAAAAATATTTAGATGATATACAAAGATGAGTACTTCATGATGGTGTCAAAGATCAAAAATTTTCTCAACCCAATTTCTTAAAATCACAGCAAGAAGACACCTAGTCAGATAAGAAAACTGCAGATTTAGAATTAGGGGCGTAGAGTTCTTTACGGCAGTGCCGTAATGTACAAAAAATATCGGGTTAGAAATATCCAAAAAATACGGTACTGTAAAAACCAATACGGTACTACCGTGAAACTCTAAAAACTCTCGGGAAAGAAAACCGTAGAATTACGGCACCGTAAAGAGGATTACGACAGTGCCGTATTGTGCGCAAAAATTGATTTTACCTGTGAAAAGAAAAGATAAATTAATTCTAAAAATAAACTAAAATAAAAAGGAACTAAGCTAAGTAAAAGTGCTTGGGTTGCCTCCCAAGAAGCGCTAATTTTAGGTCCATAGCTTGACCAAATATCAAAAATCATGGTGAAGCAGGTGAATCAGTACCAAAGTAAAGAACAAATAATTTTCTGCATTTCCTTTGTCCAAAAATTTTAGCCACAAATCTAAAAATCCAGAATTGCATATAAATCACAATCAAACTGGCTTCGTTAAATATGCAGAAATCAAAATCAAAATTTTCATTGATTTTCCTATGTTTGTCAGTAAGTAAAATTATAAGTCCTTTCTTCAAATTTTTATCTTTAATTGCCATAGGACTTTGGTCAAAAGATATGAGTATTGGATCATCAAAATAACTTTTCTGTCTCTAATTAGGTTCCTCAATAAAGCACAGTTTTTCAAATACATCAGAAGATTCAACAGTAGGTATGGGCAAAGTATCAAAGTGAGATTCATTCAAATCCTTATCCAAATTCTCAGGTCTGACATCAAATAACTTATAAATTTCAAAATAATCATCAAAATCAAAGTGAGACAGTTCAAAATCAATTTCCCTATGTCATTCAACAAATAATTCATCATCAGAAGAATCAAAATCAGAATCATAAAAAAAATCATAATGAGATTTATTAGAATCAATAGAAGCAGAGTCAACCACAATATCATTAATCTCAGCAATATCACCAAAATCAAAGTGGGGCTCATCAATGTCTGTAATTTTCAACCCTTTATCAAAATCATCAGATTTAACCATAAATGATACAACATCAAAAGGATTAATTTCATCAAAAGAGGGTTTTTCAAAATCAATTTTCTCAAACTTTTCTACAAACAAGTTATTAGAAGAATCAATTTTACAATCATCAAAATCAGAGTGAGATTCATTAATATTCACATAAGGCTCAATCTCAAAACAGTCATAATCAGAGGGGGATTTTTCTAAATCAATTTCTTCAGTTTCCAAATCAAACTCAAATAAACATTCTTGTTGTGCTATCTGGGTTTCTAACATTTCAGTATTAGCACATATATCATCTAGCCTATGTTTATGGGTCTCATGTGCCTCCTCACTTTGTTTCATGAACTTTTCAAACATCAACTCTAAGTTAGATTTTTCAGTGTCCTTAAAGTATGGTTTAGAAACATGATTTGAGCAATCATTAGAAAAAGAAGTTTGATGATTTTCCCATCTAGAATACAATTGATAAGATTCTTTCCATGATAAATTGGGATTAAAAAATTGACAATCAGAGGTATAATGATCAAAATATCCATAAATATCACATCTACTAGATGAAAGAGAGTGCATATAAGAGTTAAACGTATCTTGGAGTGTGCTCATTGAATCATACTTACCTTGTGGCATGTATACCTTACTTCTTTGAGATGCCCATGAATTGTGATGAAAAGACATATTTATCAAATCTATCAAGAACAGAAAGATAATCCAACATCAATCAATCAAATTGTTTTTTTTTCAAAATATATAACAAAAATAGAAAATCTAAAACACAAGTAAATTCACAAATTTCAGAAATTCTCTGTTATGTCACAACTATGAAAATCCAAAACTTGCAAAAATAGAAAATAAAGTTAAATCTAAAACAAATAAAACCTAGTCTAGCAATACTAACAACAATTTTGATATTAACAAAACTAAGATCCCCGGCAACGGCGCCAAAAACTTGTTGTTTCCCAAGTTGTTTGGCGTGTACCTTGGACTAATCCTCGTCAACGGCGCCAAAAACTTGTTGTGTCCGCAAGTGCATGGATACTTCGAAGTAATAAAAATATCGAACCACAAAGACCTACGTGTTAAGTACCAAATAATCATTTTCTCACTAGCTAAGCAAACTGAAGATGATGTAGCAAACGATCGAAAAGTGCACATGAAAATATCAGAGAAGAAAACTGGGACTAGGGGTTCATCCACCTTAATTCTAATGACTAGAAGGAAATAATGGTTGTCAGTCAAATTTCATTATGATAAACATTTAATTTACTTCATAAAAGGATCATCTCGCTCTCGCGCAGACAATCATACAAGGGACCAATCCTCACTCTCGTGCAAGATCTATCCAATGCTGAAAATAAGTAAATCATTGAACAAAGAACTCAATGATCACTCTCGTGCATCCGAATTCTAAGTCAAACATTTCATGTGGAAACTCAAGGATCACTCTCATGCATCCTGAAACTCATCACAAGTTTTACTGAAGGTTTTTCAACGGTCCGATCCTCACTCTCATGCAGGATCTTCATCTAACACATTAACTCAATCCAAAGGATCAGAAACTCAACATGGCAATAAAATAACTAAAAATCAAAATTTGAAGAACTACCTAATCTCTTACGATAGGTTTAAAACTCAATGATTTCTAAGGTTCCGAATTTCACAATCAACTTCTCAGTCTATTTCATAAAATTTTGAAACATGCTGATATTTATAAAACTAAGGAGAATCAAAGAACAGTCACTCACAAAAATAAAATTATCATAATAAAATTATCATGACAAAAGTTAATATTTTATAGTCATTAACAAACCAACGGGATTACACCTCATGTCCCATAAAAAGATCTAAGCTTGCATGGTGAAAGGATTATAATAAACCATAATTTCAGAGGATTAGAAATCGAAAAAAGGAAGAAAAGTTACAAAACAAGTGCTTTAATGAAATTAGAGCACCGTAATTGCCTTTGAACAGCGTTGTCACTACTGTTTTATTTATTTCTCCTCCGATCGGACTTCGAACGCTCTGAAACTTCTGGTGTGTCCTCTCCTACTGCAGAGGAAGCTTCGGTGTAATGTTCATGGCCTGAGGTGGTCTCTACACCTCTCAGCGTGAGGCCGAACCCTAAGCACCTCTCTGTCAATTGCTCCCTAGATACTTGATAAATATTAGAGCTTTTACTTCGTTTATCTTATCCTCTTAAATATGAGTTCGCAGCAACTTTCATATCTCAATTTGGACTCCTGGATCAAACGATATGGTCTGTGCAAGATTCGGACCCGTAAAAATTGCGTTTATGAATGAAATTACGGTACCGTAATAAATATTATGGCAGTGCCATAATTTTGGCTCTGTGAAGTATTTGTCAAGATTATGACCCGTAAAAATGTTTACGGCCATGCCATATTTGCTTCTGTATGTTTCTAGACCAAAATACGGCCCGTAAAGATCATTACGGCAGTGCCGTAATCTCTGAAATCTCTTAGGTGGAAAATCATCTAGCATTATGACACCATAAATATTGTTACGGTGGTGCCGTAATCTCATGAAATTATCTGGTTAAAATATTCCCAAATTACGCTGTACCGTAATTCTGTGGTGTAATTACGGTACCCTAAAATCCATTACGGTGGTGCCGTAATTTGCTATGAAGCTCTGATTCTTCTGAAATTTGACATGTGACTTCGTTATGTTGTTTAGAATACATTGTTGTGCTCGAATCCTTCAAAATCTATCAAAATATAGCACTTTTTACCTGAAATTCATGAAAAATAAGAAATTGTGTAGATTCCATGATATTTAACAAATAATGCTTAAAACAAGCAAAAGTTCATAAATATGACATGAAAAGATATATAAAATGTCATGAAATTTACTATAAATTTTGGTGTCATTAGGAAAACCCGGGGATATTTTATAGTTTTTCACAGAGATTACATTTGCATAGGGGAAGAATATCCCTGAAACAGGCCAGTCCCAAAAACTCAGTGAAGATTGACTTGCGAGGGAGTCGACACGTTGAGACAGAAAATACCTTAGGAGCAAGATGAGGCTGATGTCGAGGTGGGCACCCAAGTGTGCGTCCTCTGCAGTCTCACATACACGGATGCCTCGAGCTCTCTTCTTCCTCGCCCGGTGCTAGCCTCGGGAAGAAGATCTAAGCCTTTGTGCTCCTTCTACACCATTTGTGACACCTTCAAAGGAAGAGGTGCCAAGAAAGAAGGAGAGGAGAGGTATGCCACCAAGCCTTAACTCTTTTTGCATCAAGGGAGAAGAAGAGAGGAGGTTTGCGGCTTAAAGGTGGAAGAGATGCGACACTTGATGTTCACTTGCGCCCCTAAGGTTGCTCGCGCCAAGAGGAGCAAGAGCTCTCACAAAGTTCTCATCTAATGAGACAAGGGGTGGCAAGAGGATTCATACAGGCACAATTCATGAAGAGGAATTCAGCTATGGCAAAGAGAATTGGGTGGCTAGGGTTTTAAGCAAGGAAAGACTCCAAGTCCTTTCCATAAACCCCTAGCCAACTTCCATATGCACGAAGAAATTTCCATACAAGTCCCTTGGGCCATATGCACCTCATCCCTTGCCATGGAGACAAGGTTTCCATCCAATGAAATGGGGCAAGGGACATAAACCATCCAAATAAGCAAAAGGCGCCAACTCCTCCCCATTATGCCCTTAGGCGCCAATTGGGGGAGATTTATCCCCATTATACCCTTTTAGCCCATTATCTCTTCATGACAACTTGTTATTGGGCCTCATTGGGAAATGAGCTAGCCCAAACTTCATTGCATGGGTTGATTAAGCTCTTGGATCCAATCCAATGCAACCCTAATCCAAATATGACCAACCATGGTTAATTTTGGGTCAACCAACCAAAAATGTAGTTTGGCTACAATAACATTCTTCTATCTCATCAGGCTCATTGGCACTAATGAAATCTCCCAAATAGATCCGAGTTATCCAATAACTCGATCATAAGGCTTCCCGATCAACACGAGAACTCGAGTATCAAGGTATGCGACCTTGTAGGTTCCTCTGACGTTGGCAGTGCTGACCTAAGGTCACTACAAGCAGTGAGTGGCACCTAGCAGTGCATCGCTGCTACCCAAGTCATCGGAATGGATATCGACATTGACATCCCCATCATCGCAACTAGGTACAGATACATTATACTCCCTTTGCCAAACTGATATCCGATTGGACAAGTGTGTCATCACTTGTTTTCACCGGATCACATGGTCATGACTAAATCAGGTTGTCACCTGGGTATGGCTATACACTTTCAGTCATAGAACCATAGAGGAGCTCCATGGATATCAAGCTTCCATTAGGAAGGGGCAAATCCTCTATCTATCCATTGACCTTCTCATATGGGTCATGACATGCTCAATGGCAACAGTTATTACCTCCCAACTACGGTGAGGTGTTAGGTTGTATCAAAGCATGTCCCTAACCATATGGAACGGCCAATGACCTCAAGTCAAGGGATCAATGCATCTCCTATCACTTGTGAGGATAACTCTTGACACTAAGTCATAGCCTCATAGTGGGTCGGTCCAATATATCCATCACTAATATACTCATATATCTGCATTAGCACCTCATGCCTAACCAGCCCTTATACCAGTCTCACAAGTACTAGAGCTATCCCTTATCTACTCAAGTACATTGACTGGGGACAACTATTTGAGCATATATCCAATCTGTCTTCAAGGACATTATCATGTGAGTACACAATCGTAGATGTAGACAAACAATGATAACGACAATGTGAGTATGATATTAATATCAGAGTCAAGTAGTACAAATATGGACCAATACTAGGTCTCAGAGCATACACACCAACAATCTCCCACTTGCACTTAGACCTAGAGGTTGAGGAACCTCAACCCCATATCCCTGACATGACCATCATGTTTCTGCTGTGCCAAAGCCTTGGTCAGTGGATCTGCCAGATTATTTTCTGTGTCGACTCTGCTAATCTGGACATCACCTCGGTCAATGATCTCTCTGATCAGGTGAAATCTTCTGAGTATGTGTTTGGATATTTGATGAGACCGCGGTTCCTTAGCTTGTGCAATTGCCCCATTATTGTCACAGTAGAGCTCAATGGGATCCACTACACTTGGAACCACGTGAAGTTCTGAAATGAACTTCCTGATCCAAATGGCTTCTTTGGCTACCTCATAAGCAGCCACATACTCAACCTCGGTTGTAGAATCAACTATGGCGGATTGCTTGAAGCTCTTCCAACATACAACGCCTCCATTCATCTTTAACACATAGCCGGCCTGCGATCTGAAGTCGTCAGGATCAGACTGGAACAACACATTAGTATAGCCCTGAACACTGAGCTCTTCCTATCCCCCGTAGACCAAGAACAGATCCTTAGTTCTTCTCAGATACTTAAGGATGTTCTTTACAGCCACACAGTGCTGCAAACCTGGATTGGATTGGTATCGGCTGGTTATGCTCACAGCATAAGCCACATCTGGTCTAGTACACAACATTGCATACATGATTGATCCTACTGCCAAAGCATAGGGCACTCGACTCATGTCATCCCTCTCAGCCTGTGTGGTGGGACACTGGCTCTTTGAATGAGTAAGGCCATGTCTCACTGGAAGGTACCCCTTCTTGCATTGCTTCAAGTTGAACCTCTCCATGACCTTATCAAAGTAGGTACTCTGACTAAGGGGCAGGAGCCTCTTAGATCTATCCCGGTAGATCCTCACGCCTAGGATATAGGTGGCCTCCCCTAAGTCCTTCATCTCAAAACACTTCCCCAACCAGGTCTTCACAGATTCAAGACTAGGGATGTCGTTTCCAATGAGCAGTATGTTATCGACATACAACACCAGAAAAGTCACCAAGCTCCCACTGAATTTTCTATATACACTAGTGTCATCCTCACTTTTCATAAAGCCATAATCTCTCACAGCTTCATCAAACCGAAGATTCTAACTTCGTGATGTTTGCTTTAATGTATAAATGGATTTATTTAGCCTACAGACTTTATTGACATCTGCAGTGAAAGTCCCCACAAGGGGGCGAAACCCTAAGACATGCACAGATATAAATTTGCATGGGCGGAATCTAGGGTTTCCTAGGATCGCATAGCATGTATTATATGATCAACTTAGAACAACTATGATCATACCATGGCCATTGTTTGTATGATGTCGAGGAAGAAGAGATCGACAGGGGTCTCCTCCAGAGGATTCGCACACAAGATGAAGAAGCCGCCTACTCCCTTGGTGCCCCTTGTGCTAGCAAGGTTCCAAGAGGTTCTTGTCGTATGAAAAAGGAAGATGATCTCCTTGCTTGGCGAAAACTTTTTTTTCTTGTCGTCCACTCTTCTTTTCACGAGAATGCAAAACTCTCGAAATCACAAGAGGCGACAAAGGCGTGAAGAGGCGAGCAACATGAGGCGTGGTCACGTAAGTGATCATGCTTTCTAAAAATAAAAAGCCACTCCCTCACATGCGATCATGGGTTTACCCCAATCGCAAACTCCTCTCCATTTGAACCACACGCTCACTTGATGAGCTGGTTCATTTCGGTTTGGTCCAAGACCAATTAACCCAAGCAATCCAGTCTAGATCTTAATTAAACCCTCAGGCTCCAGATCTAACCGTCGATCTCATGATGCTTTTGATCTCACTGATCAAGCATCCAATCTCTCGATCGAAGCTTACCGATCTCAAGCCCTAATCAATCAAACATGATCAGACCAGATCTCACTCACAATCAGAGATTAATT
>JANTFE010012246.1:0-16410 GCA_027562315.1 Costus pulverulentus | reverse complement strand
TTTTGACATATTTAGATGTTTGAAAATTTTTATGACTTGAATTCATGTGATGAGAGGTGTGTGAATTTTCTATGATGATGAATATGTTCATGCATGTGATTAGGACTATACCTATTGTGTTGAATTTATTTCAAAAAAAAAATCCATCTTTTGAAATTTGACATTGGTTGATGCATGAAATTTTGGGTAGATGTATTATTTGAGGAATAATATCTAAGGTGAAACTATTCTTTTGAATAAAATGAGTATATGAGTTTGATTTGTGAATTGATATCAATTGATCAACCTAGAAGATGTTTAGTCTATTTTGCTATTTGTTGGGAAGGATGAATCCAAGATCCACAAAAATAGTGAGAAACTCCCCTACTTGGCACTATGTAAAATTGATAGTGGTACCTAAGGCATGGGTTGAAGTCTATGCATGAAAAATAATGAGAGATAAAAAGAATAAGACTCCTCTACTTGACACTATGCAAAATTGATAGTGGTACCGAAGATAAGAGTTAAAGTCAAAAATAAAAAGTGTCTATCTAAGTGGATGCATGCCATCTTTGTAAAAATAATCAAATAAAAAGAAATTATGTGTGGAAAAAGATCTTGGAAACCTAACTCCTATAAACGAAAGGCATGATAGATTTGAACTGAAAACTGTGTGAAATTATGAGATTGAAAATTCTATTTATTATACAAGTTGCAAAGTTTTATTTGATTGAGTTGTGGATCTAGAGGGTTGAATTCTAAGAATGATATATTTATTTGAAGTTTTGTGAAACAATTGATGGAATTTTTCATTGATGATTGTATTTTAGAAATTTATTAAGCATGAAAAGGTTATTCTTTTAATCAATTTTTTATTTTTGCTTGAGGACAAGCAAAGTTTGAGCCTTCTGTATTTTGATGACACCAAAATATAGAGTATATTTTGTATCATTTTAGATATCTTTTCATGCTAAATTGAGGATCTTTTACTTGTTTTTATGCTGAATTCATCAAATATTGCAAAGTCTACTTCTATTTTAGTTTTCATGATTTTCGGATAAAAACGCACTAGTTTGAGGCATTTTCAAGCAAAATCGAAGACATAGAAGAGTTACCATCATCAAGAAGAGATCACATGACAAATTTTACGCAAAATGGAGCAACAAACCAAAATACGGCAGGGCCGTAATCTATATTACGGTAACATATTTTCGTACGCTACCGTAATATCAAAGCACCTGCCGTAATTTGGGGAGTTTTCCAAACAGAAGGTTTTCACAATTTTACGGCACCGCCGTAAGAAATTACACTGCCGTAATTTGAAGCGCTTTAGAATAGAGACACTTGCCGAAATTACGGCACTACTGTAAACTATTTCACGGTGTCGTATTCAGACCAGATAACTCATCCGATTTTATGGCACGACAGTAAGAATTTTATGGTACCATATTTTCAGCAATTTTTGACCAGAAAGTTGCCCAGAAAATATGGCACTACCGTAATATATTTTACGGTACCGTAATTACACTCAAAAACGTAATTTTTACGGGTCCGAAACTTGCGCGGACCATAACTTTTGATCCAAAGCTCCAAATTGAGATCCGAAAGTTGCTTTGGACTCGTCTTTAAGAGAAGAACACACAAGAAGTAAAATGGTAAATTTTTATCTAATATTTATGGAGCAATTGACATAGAGGCATCTAGGGTTTGGCCTCAGGCCGAGAGGCATAGAGGGCACCTCAGGCCTTGATTTTCACGCAAAAGCTTAACCTAGAAGAGAGAAAGATACCATAGAAGTTTTAGATAAAAAAGAGTTCAAGTGGAGGAGAAATCAATGAAACAGCGGTGACAACACTGTTCATTATGGAAAATACGACTGTAATTTATGTTACAGCCCTGTTGTGAAGTTGTTTTCTTCTTATTCTTCAATTTCTTCCACTTTGAAACTATGATTGATTGTATTTCTTTTTCCATGCTAGCTTAATACTCTTTTGGGACATGGGGAATTAGTTCTCCTTGATTTTTAATGATTAGATAACTTTTTATTTCGTCATGATAATTTTGCCATGATAATTTTACCTATGTGATTATGGTTCTAAAATTCTCCTTAGTTTATTTCTTGTCATCATGTTTAGAGTTATCGCAATAAGGACTGAAAGGTGACTTGCTTGAGAATTGGAACCCTAAAATTGATAATTAGGAACTCACCGTAAGAAATTAGGTTATGTTCTTATTTCTTTATTTTAGTGATTAATTGTCATGTTGATAATTATGAACCTAGGAGTGAGTTAGTGTGTCAAACGTGGAGATCTTGCACGAAAGTGAGGATCGGAATGTTGGAGAACCATAGGTAGAACTTGTGTTGAGTCTCGGATGCACGAAAGTGATCCTTGAGATTCCACTTGAGGCAATCAACTTAGAATTCGGATGCCTGAAAGTGATCTTTGAATTCTCTGATTGATGATTTACTTATCTTTAGCGTTGGGGTAAATCTTGCACGAAAGCGAATATTGATCCCTGCATGATTGTCTGCACAAAAGTGAGATGATCCCTTTATGAAGTAAATTAAGTCTTTATCATGATAAAATTAGACTAACGACCTTTTATCTATATCTAATCTTTGAAATCAAGGTGGATGAAACCCTAGTCCCATATTTATCTCTATAATTTACTTTACACTCTTTCCTTTGATTATTGCATCATATTCGATTTGCTTTGCTAGTAAGAAAGTAGTTATTTGGTACTTAACAACAAGGTCTCTGTGGGATCGATATCTTCTTTATTACTTCGAGTATCAGTGCACTTGTGGATCACAACATAGAAGTTTATTGCCATGTTGATAATCTGATCTAGGATTGAGTTAATGGAGTAACCATGATGATATTGCAAGAAATCGAGTATTGGATCGTTGGAGAACCTTAAGTAGAACCTGTGAAACTATAGTATGAAAATATGTAGTTTTCACTTGAGATGATTGACTTAGAATTCGGATGCATGAAAGTGATTATTGAATTCTTTGTCAATGATTTATTATATTTATCATTGAATAGATCCTGCATGAAAGTGAGGATTGGTTATTTGTAAATTGTCTGCGCGAAAGCGAGATGATTTCTTTATGAAGTTAATCATATCTTTATCATAATAAGATTAGACTGACAAACACATATTTATATCTAGTCATTGAAATTAAGGTGGATAAAACCTTAGTCCCAGTTTCTCTCTCAGATATTTTGTGCACTTTCCTATCGTTTACTTGCATCATAATCGATTTCTTAGCTAGTGAGAAAACAACTATTCAGTACTTAACACATAGGTCTCTGTAGCTCGATATCTTTTTATTACTTTGAAGTATCCGTGCAATTGCGGACTACAACAAGTTTTTGGCGCCGTTGCCGGGGACCTTGGTTTTGTTAATATTGATATGATTGATAGTATTACTAGACTAAGCTTGTTATTTTTTTTATTATTTTATGTGATATATTCCAATTTTCTTTTATTTTCTGCAAATTCTGAATTTATTTGATCTATCTACTTGTTTATGCTCAGGACACTTAGATCAAGACCACTAGGTCCTTTTGATCCTGAAATTAATAAAACTCTTAGATTGCGCAGGAAACTTAAGTTTGTAGAGGAAAGAGAAGAAGTCTCAATCATGGCTGAGAGAAGAACACTTAGAGATTATGTAGCCCTGAATACACAGGGAATTTGCTCTAGCATTACTAGGCCAGCAATTGATGCAAATAATTTCGACATTAAACCAGCCTTCCTGTCAAAGATCCAGCATAATCAATTTAGAGGATCTCCTCTAGAAGATCCTAATCAACACTTATCTCTTTTTCTTGAATTTTGTGATACTATGAAAATTAATAGTGTATATGATGATGCTCTTAGACTGAGATTATTTCCTTTTCCCCTGAGGGACCGAGCAAAAGCCTGGCTACATTTTCATCTGACTGGAACATTCTCCTCTTGGGAACAACTGTCAAATGCTTTCTTGCTGAAATACTTTCGACCTAGTAAGATGATTCAGTTGAGAAATCAGATAATAGGATTTGCACAGAGGGATGGTGAATCACTTAGTGAGGCATGGGAGCGTTTCAATGAGTTACAATGGAAGTGCCCTCACCATGGATTAGAAGATTGGGTTTTAATTTAAACTTTACATTAGTATTCCATTCACTGAAGCTTTATCTCAAATGCCCTCATATGCTAAATTTTTGAAAGAAATTTTGTCTAATAAGAGAAAGATAGAAGACTATGGTACTGTGGCTTTAGCTGAAGAGTGTAGTGCTATTATCTAGAATAAGTTGCCACAAAAATTAAAGGATCCAGGTAGTTTCTCTATACCTTGTTCAATTGGGAGTGTGGCTTTTGACCGAGCCTTATGTGATTTGGGTGCTAGTGTAAGTCTAATGCCACTATCTATTTGCAGAAAACTATAAATGGGAGAGGTTAAACCAACCTCAATGTCTTTATAGCTCGCTGATTCATCGGTAAAGTATCCTATTGGTATTTTAGAAAATGTTCCAATCAAAACAGGTGAGTATTTTATTTCAACTGATTCTGTAGTCCTTGAGATAGAGGAAAATCATAAAAATCCCATCATCCTTGGTAGACCCTTTTTGGCCACTATAGGAGCATTGATCAATGTTAAGAAAGGAAAACTCACACTAAATATAGGAAAAAAATATAATTGAGTTTGATTTAACATATTCATTGAGAAAAGCATCACATTCAGGATCATGTTGCAGTATTGATGTAATAGATGATATTGTTAGTGATATGCATAATTTATTTGATGAGCCTCCTAATATTAAGACTGACACTTTTTCTGAGTGTGTGGGTAGAGGACATTAGGACAATGTTGATCCTAAAGCTAAAAAGAAAAGAAAGAAGAGATAGAGAAGAAGAGAAAGATTGAAACTACTAAATAAAGGAAAAAGGTTCTTGGGTAAAATTGGACACTATTTTTTGAACGAGCCTTATGTAGTCAGAAATGGCGAACACAGAGAGAAATCTGCATGGTGACTAAATGCACCCCCACGAGCAAATCCGAGTGTAGAACGGTCAAGCTAATGACCTTTAAATTAGCGCTTCTTGGGAGGCAACCCAAACACTCTTTCTTTTCCTTTATTTTTGTTTTTGCTTTTGTTTTACTTTATTTGTGTGCTAACTTTTTCTTTTTCTCTTTGTAGGTGATTCCATAATGAATTTTTTGTGAAAAACGGTGATCTCCTAAAATTTTTGACAAATTACGGTAGTGTCGTAATGCTTTTTACGGTATCGTATTTGTTTACAGCACTGCCGTAATGAATTTCATCGCACATAATTTTGGTCTGTTTTCATCTTGAAAGCTTTGAGATTTTTGAGTATTTTATGGCAGTGCTGTGACGTTTTTTACGGTACCGTATTTTTGAACAATTTTTTACCATAAAGTTTCTAAGTTTTCAGGAAATTACGGTAGTGCCGTGATGCTTGTCACAGTACCGTAAAATTGGAACATTTTCATACAAAAACTTTTGGGATTTTTGAACGAAATACGGTAGTGTCGTAATAATTTTCGTGGTACCGTAATTTGATGACTTTTTCCTGCCGAGAGTTTTTCTGATTTTACGGCACTACCATAAAGCTTTTACGGTACCATAATTTATTGGACCCACGCGATATCGGTGCCGTATTTATGATTTCAGTGCCCTATTTTTAGGGTTTTCACCTTGAGATCATGCCGACTTGCGATTTCTTTGCTTCCAAACCCTCAAGCGACCCTTCCTATACAATTTCCAACTGATTTCCACATGAGATTTTGAAGTTTTCGAACTCGAACGTGCCCAGGCGCTGTTCTTCTGCGAGTTTCCGCCCATCTTTGTTCTTCCCCGTCAAGACCTCGATTCGGCTACTTCTAGGTCCAGAAAACTTCAAGGGAGGTAGGAGGCCATTCCTCAAAGTGTTTGGAAGGTCGATTGCAGCTCGAAGGCCAAGATTTGTGAGCTTGATTAAGAAACTGTGTGAAGCTCTGTTCGCCCTTTTGGTAACAGCACTGTTCACTTCCATTTCCCTTCAGAAGTTCTTTGAGATTTTGCACATTCATCATGTCACCAATGAAGAGAATGGTTTCAAAGAAAAAATGGAAAGCCCCTGCTGAAGACCCAACTCCTCCATCAAAGCCATTTGGGATCATCTTCAGGGATGAAGTTCAAGAACAAAGGTATAATCAGCTGCTCACTAGACGCATTGTCAAAACCAAATATGCTGATACCCATGCCTTGGAGATCTTGGGATTGAAAGAGGATGTATTTTGGATGTTTGGCCGGATAGCTACGAGGCAATTCTTTGATATGACTCCACAAACCTATCTACCTCTTGTGCTAGAAGTTCTCAGTAGCTTGGAGATGGACTATGACGAGTACACTAATGGACCAGCCAAGGGAGAGATTAGATTCAGAATGGCCAATGAAGAAATGAAGTTTACACTAAGGGAGCTTAGGCAAATTTTCATCTACCGAATGAAGGGTGCACCGAACCACCTATTGGGTTTATGAAAATGTCTTCTAGAATCAGATCACTTCAGAGACCAGATTTTCACCTTCATCAGCAAGAGCCACAAGCATCTCTAACTCGTGCATCAAATATGCCCACCGAGTTTTAGCTCATACCATTTTCGGGCAAGGGGATAGCAACGGTATGGTCCATCATATTGAATTATTTTTTCGTTGGTGCATGCTTCATGGATATTTTGTGGATGTTGCTTTCTTCTTTGTGAAACACTTAGACAAGGTAGCTGGGGCTAAGAAGGGCATGATTGTGATAGGAGAATTCCTCACTCCTGAAAGTTAATTTTCATAATCAATATTGATTTCTTTATTTGCTTGAGGACAAGCAACATTTGAGCCTTATGTATTTTGATAACTCTAAATTTCATAGCATATTTCTTGCTAAATCTATTGTATTTTTGGGTCATAATCATGCTCTGTTGCTTATTTTTATGTCTTATTTATCAAATGTTTCGAAATCTACATCTTTCTTGGTTTTTTATCAATTTCAAGTAAAAAGGCATCATTATGATGAGTTTTCAAGCAATTTCAATGCATGGACGAGTTATAATCATCAAGAGGAGTTCACACATCAAATTTTAAGTTAAACTGAGTTCTCTAGCAAAATTACGGTAGTGTTGTAATGAATTTTACGGCCGTAATATGTGAATATGGCACTACCGTAATGATTTTCACGGCCACATCCCACAAAGCTTTTTTTTGGAAAATTACGGCACTACCATAATGCTTTTTACGGTGCCGTAATTTCAGTCTAGGTTAATATAAAGACTTTCAGAGGATTTCGATGAATTACGGCACCGTCGTAATGATTTTTATGGTACCGTAAAGTTAGGCGAATTTCACACATAAACTTTCAGAAACAATTGAGAAGAATACAACACTACCGTGACGAATTTTACAGTGCTGTAATTGTGGGTCATTTTACTATAGAAACTTCTAAAGCGATTACGGCACTACCGTAATGTTCTTCACGGTACTGTAATGTTCAACCCAGTTGCCTGATCCTTCTGCTGGAAACTTAAAAAGATGATTTCTTGAGATTTAAGGCACCAATTGAAGATACGTAAAAAGGGGAAGTCTCAACATAAGCGAGCGGAGATTTTCAAAGAAAAAGGAACAATTTTCATCAACTCGACACATAGAATTTTAGAGAATCACCGCCACTCTAGGGTTCGTTGTCGTTCAGCATACAGGCCACCTCTGGCCATGAAATTTGAAAGGAAGTTTCGCCTGAGGATAACATAACGATAAAACATTGATGTCTTGCATTTTAGTAGTAATTTTTCTTGGTATTTAATGTTAAATCTAGGCTTATTTTGATGGTTTTATACTCTTTATAGACTTATTTACACAAAAGCTTCGGAATCCTCACTTTTTCATGCTTTTGTGGAATTTCAGGTAAAATCACCCATTTTCGACCTCTTTTGAAGATTCAAAGGCCATAGGATAATTTCTCATATGAAGATGAAGCTACACATCAAATTTGGACCCAATCGGAGTTAGCCTAAAAAATACGACCAGGTGAACCCCACGGGGTTCACCAGCTTTTTCGCCAACCAGCAGATTTCTTCATAGAGAGCTTCACGGGCAGGTGAACCCGGCAGGGTTCACCCGTGCTTCTCTCTATTGCACAACACTCATAATTGTGCAGAACACATCACGGCCAGGTGAACCCGGCGGGGTTCAACCGTGATTTTAACCCAGGAGCGTGCGAACCTGAGTCCCACTCAGATTTTCTTTGATTTTCTACCTGTTTAAAGTCCAAAATTGGCAAGTAAGGATTCTATGGAAAGTTGATTCGATGGAGAAGACGTAGAATATAAAAGCCCCAATTTTCATGACCTAAGTGTCGAGGAATCAAGCGATGAAGCAGCATAGGGCGAAAGAACACGGTGATGAGGCGATTTTTGATGCTTTTCACAGATTGAGACATCAGATCATCACGATTTCTTCTGGATACTTTTGGTTTATTGTCTCCTTCCTCTTATAATTGCTTCCTTGTAGTTTTCTTTTCATTAAAAGAGAAATTTTGTGCGTTTCAATGACGATTGTAGCGTAAATCCTATTTCGGGGCTCGGTTGAAGCCCGTTGATGATTTTGATTGCAAACTCTATTTTAATTCTATTACTTGGATTGTATTGTGAGCATATTTTATTTTTATGCGCATATATCATGATTTTACCTTGGTAGAGTATTTTCATATTTAAGCTGTAATGATTCATACCGAGAGGAGGATCGTAAGGGTGGAATCTCTTAGTGAAACTTGCAAGACCACGACACGAGAGTGCTTGGTCTTCGCTCGAGGGTTTCATATTCTGCCATACAACTCATTAGGTTCATTTAAAATGATCCATCGCGAGAGTAGGAGATCGCCTTAGTCGAACACCAGGGTGTACACTCGAGAGAGGGCACCTTGTACCCTAGGGATAGATTCCTTGTGCAAAATCAACAATCCGGATAACTGATAATTTTAAGCGCAATTAAGATCATCATCGTGCTGAAAACCATAGCCCTGATAGCTCTCTCATATTTACTCTGTACTGTCGAAGCTTTGATCTTCTTGTTTTTGATTATTTAAGTTTTCAAAACCACGTTTCAATTCGCCTAGCTATTAAAACTTGGACTTTCTAGTACTCAGCCTTGTTCCCTATGGGATTCGACATCTTTTATATTACTTCGACATAACTATGCACTTGCGGGACGTGTCAAGTTTTTGGCGCCATTGCCAGGGAACAACGGTTGAAATTAGTATATTTCTGAGAATTGGTAGACTAGGTTTTAGCTAGTTTTTCTTTACTGCACTGCTATTTTTTCTTTTCTCTCTATTTGCCCGTTGCCTTAGAACTTAAAAATTTTGACTGGCCATTTTATGAGAAGAAGTTCTAGGGCAGGAGCATTCTTTGACATTGATCCTGAGATCAAGCGCACGTTCAGGACAAGAAGGAAGCAAATCCAAATTCAGAAGAAGGAAAACATGAACCATCCAGGAGGAGAAAATCAGATGGATAACATTTAGCTCGATGTGAACAATGATCGAGTACCTTAGCCAATGGGAAACAATTATAACAACAGGATGTTGAAGGATTATTCTGCTCCCTATGCTCATGGTTTTCAATCAGGAATTGCTAGGCCCACTGTTGAGGCCAATAATTTTGAAATAAAACCTACTCTTCTTTCTACGGTGCAACAAAACCAATTTGGTGGTTCTCCTCTTGAGGGCCCCCAACATGCATCTCTCTATTTTTCTAGAATATTATGATATGCTAAAAATTAACGTTTTGTCTGTTGATGCTATCAGGTTGCGATTGTTTCCCTTCTCTTTAAGGGACAGAGCGAGAGCTTGGCTGCACACGTTACCTTCTGCTTCAATAAGAACATAGGCGGAGCTTTCTCAAGCCTTTCTCTCTAAGTACTTCCCTCCATCCAAAATAATTCAGTTGCTGAATCAGATAACAAGTTTCATGCAGAGGGATGGAGAATCCTTATATGAGGCTTGGGAGAGATTTAAAGGGCTCCAAAGAATGTGTCCACATCATGGAATTGAGACTTAGGTCTTAATCCAAACGTTCTATAACGGTTTGGATTATAACACAAGACTTACAGTGGACGCAGCAGCAGGTGGTGCTTTAATGAATAGAAGAGTTGAAAATGCAATGAATCTCCTCGAGGACATGGCAATCAACCATCACCAATGGACATCTGAGAGAGGTACATCTACCAAGAAATCAAGTAAGTATGACTGGTGACACCAAAATATATAGTATATTTTGTATCATTTTAGATATATTTTCATGCTAAATTCAGGATCTTTTACTTGTTTTTATGCTGAATTCATCAAATATTGCGAAGTCTACTTCTATTTTGGTTTTTCATGATTTTCATGTAAAAAGGCACTATTTTGAGGACTTTTCGAGCAAATTCAAAGACATAAAAGAGGTCCCATCATCAAGAGGAAATCACATGTCAAATTTCAGAAGAATCAGAGCTTCAGGGAAAATTACGGCACCCCCAACATGAACTTTACGGTACCGTAATTTGGAGTTTTTTAACACAGAGAATTTTGTGAGATTACGGCACCGCCATAAACATCTATACGGTGCCATAATTTGGGAAGATTTCAACCAGAGTTTTCATGGCGATTACGGCACTGCGGTAACAAGCTTTACGATGCCGTAATGACAGATGATTTTCCACCCAAGAGATTTTAGAGGTTACGGCACTGCGTAATGATCTTTACGGGCCGTATTTTGGTCTAGAAACTTAAATAAGCAAATACGGCATGGCCGTAAACATTTTTACGGGCCATAATGTTCACAAATAATTCACAGAGCAAAAATTACGGCAGGGTTGTAAAATCCATTACGGCCATAATTCCAAGTCAAAAACGCGAGTTTTCCACGGCCGAAACTTGCGCGAACCATAACATTTGATCCAGAGCTCCAAATGGAAATTTGAAAGATGTTATGAATTCATCTTTAAGAGGAGAAGACACACAAAGTGGAAGGAGGAATTTTATCAAGTATCGAGAGAGCAATTAACAGCGAGGTGCTTAGAGTTTGGCCTCATGCCGATAGGCGTAGAGGACATCTCAGGCCACAATTTTCACGCAGATGCTTTGCCTAGAGGATAGGAGGATGCACCAGAAGTTTCAGAGCAAAAGGAGTTCGATTGGGGAGGAATCAAGGAAAGAACGCGGCCGACACTGTTCATACGCGTGATTACGGCTGTAATTTCTATTGCAGCCGCGTTGTAAAGTTAATTTCTTCCTTCTCTTCAATTTCTGATACTTTGAAACTATGGTTGATTGTATTTCTTTCTCCATGCAAGCTTAAACATATTTGGGACATGGGTGTAATCCCTTTGATTTTATTTGATTAGATAACTTTTTATTTCATCAAGATAATTTTGCCATGATAATTTCACTTATGTGATTATTGCTCTAAATTTCTCCTTAGTTTACTTCTTATCATGTTTAGAGTTCTCGCAATAAGGATCGAAAGGTGACTTGCTTGAGAATTGGAAACCTAAAATTGATAAATAGGAACTCACCGTAAGAGATTAGGTTAAAGTTCTTATTTCTTTATTTTAGTGATGTGATTGCCATGTTGATAATTATGAACCTAGGATTAAGTTAGTGTGTCAAACGTGGAGATCTTGCACGAAAGTGAGGATCGGAACGTTGGAGAACCATAGGTAGAACTTGTTTTGAGTCTCGGATGCACGAAAGTGATCCTTGAGATTCCACTCGAGACAATCAACTCAGAATTTGGATGCACGAAAGTGATCTTTGAATTCTTTGATTGATGATTTACTTATCATTAGCCTGGGATAAATCTTGCGCGAAAGTGAGGATTGGTCCCTGCATGATTGTCTGCAGGAAAGTGAGATAATCTTTTTATAAAGTAAATTAAGTTTTTATCATGATAGGATTTGATTGACGACCCTTTATTATATCTAATCATTGAAATTAAGGTAGATGAAACTCTAGTCCCAATTTATCTCTCTGATTATTTTCCCGTGTGTTTATTGTTTATTCGCATCATACTCGGTTTGCTTAGCTAGTAAGAATACAACTATTTGGTACTTAACACGTAGGTCTCTGTGGGATCAATATTTTCTTTATTACTTCGAGTATCCGTGCACTTGCGGACACTACAAGTTTAGGGACAACAAGTTTTTAGAGCCGTATCAGGGGGTGACAGATCCCTGTGCGCCAAAAAAGTTTTGGCTGCGACTGCTGAAATTAATGCTATTTCTTGTGAGGTCTGTAGAGTTGCAGGTCATGCAGGGGTAGATTGTCATGTAGGAGATTGACAGATGGCTACGAACCACTCTGAGCAATTGAATGCTGTTGGAAGTTTCAACCCGAACAACAATCCATATTCCAGCACATACAATCCAGGATGGCGCAACCACCCGAATTTCTCATACCGAACAACTCAACTAATGCAACCTGGACAAGTTCAACCATAGCAAGCCCAGCCCCCACAAGGAAATTTTAGGCAGCCCCAACAGAATAATTTCAGACCACCAGGATTTCAGGCTAGGAACTACAACGCGCCACCACCACTAGGGGTGGCAATTCGTGTTTCACGTGTCATAACGTGTCGTGTCATACTTGACATGTGACACGATTGTGCTTGACACGAACACGACCCGTTTATGTATACGTGTCAATATACGAAACACAGACACGACCCGCTTATTTCACAGGTGACACGACACGACACGATTAACACGTTTAATAAATAGGTCGTGTCACATAACACGACACGACACGACACGATTGACACGATTTATAATATAAAGTTGTTAGATGACACAACACGACACGATTGACACGACACGACATGAATAACCTGTTTAACTCACTATATTAAAATTATCTATAAATTATTAATTTTATATAATATATATTATATATGGGTTAGACGGGTCAACCCGCGACACGACACGACACGACACGAATTTTAGCGTGTCATAAACGGGTCGACACGATAATGACACGAAACACGATTATGTTAAACCCAAACCCGCGAAAACTCGTGTCGTGTCGTGTCGTGTTGGCGGGTCGTATAATTTTTTGCCAGGCCTAACCACCACAGCCAAGGCTAAATAATGATTCACAGTTGAGCAAACAACTTGAAGGATTGACGGACATGATGAAGCTTATGATGACAAGGATAGACTCCTTGGAGACACACAATAAGATGCTAAAAAGTCAGCTAGCCCAACAAGCTAGCTCATCCCCCAAGGCACCAGGCAAGCTACCGTCCTAGCCAGAAGTAAACCCGAGGGAGCATTGCAATGCAATCTCCACTCGAAGCGGCAAGCAACTTGAAGACCCAAAGATGCCAACCGATGACAGAAGATGAGGTGATACCGGAACCTGTGGAACCGCATTCAAATGCAACACCAGTGGCACTGGAACCAGCAGAAGAGGAGCGGCCCTACGTGGGACCGCCTGCATATAAGCCACCAATTCCTTTTCCACAGAGGCTTGTCAAGGCTAAATTGGATAAGCAGTTCACTAAGTTTTTATAAGAATTGAAGAAACTTTATATTAACATCTCTTTCATTGATGCTCTTTCGCAGATGCCGACTTATGCAAAATTCTAGAAAGGCATCTTATCTAATAAGAGGAAGCTAGAAGATCAAGCGACCATTGCACTTACTAAGGAGTGCAGCACCATCATTCAGAACAAGCTCCCTCAGAAGCTTAAGGACCCAAGCAATTTCTCCATACCTTGTCATATTGGGGAGATGTCCTTTCAGAGGGCTCTGTGCGATCTAGGAGCGAGCGTTAGCCTCATGCCATTGTCATTATGTAAAAGGCTAGACTTAGGGGATTTCCAACAAACTAACATTTCTATACAGCTTGTAGACAGATCAGTGTATCAACCAATTGGTATTTTAGAGGATGTACCTATTAAAGTAGGAGATTACTTTATTCCTGCTGATTTTGTTGTCTTAGAAATTGATGAGGATGACAGGCTCCCGATCATTCTGGGGAGACCTTTTCTTGCTATTGCTGGCACTGTCATGGATGTTAAGAATGGGAAACTATCCTTGAACATCTGTGGCAATATTATACAATTTGATCTGACTGACACTTTGAAAAAACCTTCTCTTGCAGGTATATGCTGCAGCGTAGACATTGTGGAAAAAACTATATAGCATGCTGAACCCTTCAGAAAAGAAGTGGACCCTTTGGAACCTACCCTTTCAAACCCCACTAAGAACGCTAGTGAAAGGAGAAAGATATACCTTGATGAGTTGGAAGAGATACGCCTTTTTGCCTATGAGAATGCAAAGATTTACAAAGCACGCATGAAGTTTTGGCATGACAAGCGCATAGCAAAGAAAGAATTTCGTGAAGGGGATAAAGTGCTTCTCTTCAACTCAAGATTTCGGCTATATCCAGGAAAGCTCTGCACAAGGTGGTCTGGTCCTTTTATAGTTCAGCAAGTTCAACCATACGGTGCCATCACGATTTGGACGGAACGGACTAAAAGTTTCACAGTTAACGGGCACCATCTCAAGCATTACTTTGAAGATGAGTGGGTCGAAAAAGAGGAAGTTCTTGCTCTTTCAGACCCCACAGATTTGACACTGATAATTCTTATGGTCAAGCTACCAACCTTAAACTAGCGCTCCTGGGAGGCAACCCAAGTTTTTTACTTGTTTTTAGCTTTCATGTATTGATTTAGACATCGTTTTAGGCTGTTAATTTCTTTCTCATTTAATTTTTATTTTTTTAAAGGGGATCACTGCTAATTTAATGTCTATTTGGCTCTATTTCCTACGAGGGAATCCGCAGCTGATGGGAGGGAAAGCACTGCTTTCCCTCATTTCTTTCGAAGGACGGAAACTAATGAATGGAAAGATAGAAAAAAAACCTATAACCTTTCCCTAGTTTTGGCTTCCGCCCAAATCGGGCGGAAACCTATCTGAACAACGCTCAGCTCGCGTGCGGAGTGATGAGTCCCCATTCTCCCAAGTCGCCCACCTCCTTGCCTCCAGCCCGCCTCCACGGAGCTCCTCACCTCCCACCTCCTCGCCTCCAGCCCGCCTCCACGTAGCTCCCCGCCGGCCACCTCCCCACCTCCACAGAGCTCCTCCTCGCCTCCAGCCCGCTGCCCACCTCCCCGCCTCCACGGAGCTCCCCGCCTCCCACCTCCAGCCCACCACCATGAAGCTCCCTGCCTCCCTACGAGCTCCGCCAAGCTCCTCACCTTCCACCTCCCCACCTCCAGCCGCCTCCACGGAGCTCCCCGCCTCCCTGCAAGCACGGTTGAGCTCTGCGCCTCCCTGCGAGCTCGCCCAAGCTCCGTGCCACACTACGAACTCGCCCAAGCTTTGCACCTCCCTGCGAGCTCGCCCGAGCTCACCACCGCCGCTTCCAACCTCCCTCGTCTCCGCACCATCACTTCCAGCCTCCCTCGCTCGAACAATCGCCGCCGCCTCCATCCCTCATTGACGCCAGCTCCAGCCCTCGTTGCTGCCACTTCCAGCTGCACACCCTGAGCTATCTCTTCCCTTCTCCGGCACCGAGTTCAGTCGACGCACGAACATAGGCTGCGAGAATGTGGAATTGAATGCGAAGGCAGGTCAAAATTAGTTCAAAATGACCATAACACAAGCGACGTGTGAAAATCACGTGGCTATTTTTCCATCATTATCAATTTCCTTTCTTTGCACTATTCTCTTTCTTTGAGTATTCCTTCCTTCGTAGGAAACAAAGCCTTTGTGTTGTAGGATGACGATAGAGCGTATGGAAATTTTTCAGAATTTTCTTGGGCATATCAGTGCACATCACGGCCTGGTGAACCCCATCGGGTTCACCCGTAAAGTGCACTATACCAGTGCATCCAAAGTCACAACCAGTAAGCTTCACAGGTAGGTGAACCCCATAGGGTTCACCATCTTTTCTATGTGCAAGGAACCACCCCAGTACACTTCACGGGCTGGTGAACCCCAGTGTGTTCACCCGTGCTTCTGTAGCAATAGCAACCCACCAATGCCCATCACAGGCAGGTGAACTCGGCCGGGTTCACCCGTATTTCCGTCAACTTTTCACCACGAACCAAGTTGCAGCGCGATTAGGGTTTCAGCTGCCACCCGCTCTCGCCGAATTTTTTGCCGATCGCGCCGCCCGCTCATCCTCTCAAAATGCAAAGAAGATCCTCAAAGGTTCGATCCAGGTTTCCCCTTCAACCAGACGAGTTTCTTCTTCAATCGATTCCGGATTTTCGTCTCGACTATGAAAGGCGTCCCCTTCAAGGGGGAGCATAAAGGGGATGAAACCCTATATGGTGGCGCATGTATAAAGTCGCATAGGAAGCTAGGGTTTCATGGGATCTTAATATTTCATATGATC
>JANTFE010001232.1:4671-43258 GCA_027562315.1 Costus pulverulentus | reverse complement strand
ACGTGTGAACGCATGAAACATTGAGGACTTACCATATTGGGAAGTCGGTTTTCCAAATGGAAAACGCTCCCACCTTGTAACGTCGCTCGCCCATCTTCTCCATTCATTTTTCTCGTGTGGCGAAGTGGTGTTCTTCCATACGACAAGGAGAGGACTTGACAAGGAGCTCTCGGCCGAGAAAGAGACATCTCATCCCTTCCATACGACAATCACCTTTGAAGAACCTTGCTAGCACAAGGATCTCAAAGAGTAGGCGACATCACCTTGTGTGCGTCATCTTTGGAGAAGATCCCTTTCGATCTTTGCTTCCAAGACACCATCCAAAGGATGGCGATGGTATGATCTTTCATTCATCTTTGCAATCTTTCAGCAAGTTGATCATATATTCAAATGATCCTAAGGAAACCCTAGCTTCCGCTATGAGATTTTTGATATGCGCCACTTTAGGGTTTCGCTCCCCCTTGAAGGGGACTCTTCAGTGGATGGGCGGATGCAGGCGGTTGTGGCTTCGTCTTGGGAAGGATGAGTGATGGCCGGAGTTTTGTGAGGATCTGACTGGTGGATCGTCGGCGGCGAACTCACAAACTTTCGAAAAAATAAAAAAACCTGGAACTGTTGCGGCTAGGAGATTGAACTTGAGAGGAAGAAGAGAATGGAGGAGAGTGAAAGAGGGGAAGAAGGGCTCGGCCCTAGAAGGAGAAGAAGAAGGAGAACATCCGATAGAAGAGGAAGATTACTAGAAAACTATTTCATTACTCAAATTCATCAAAATCTATCTTTTTTTATTACAATGTTGCGTGAGAGAAATATATAATGTGAAGCTTAGAGATGTTGCTGCAGAACGTTGAGGTTTCCTTGTTGGGCGAATGAACATGGCTGGAAGGAGACGTTGCTATTTCCTTTCGTAGGTTGTTTCCATCTCTTGAGCGCTAGCATGAGGATGAGCGTTGGATGAGATCTGGTGCTGATTTGGAGTGGGTGCAAATGCAAGCATGGAGATGAGCTTTAGATGAGATCTGGTGCTGATTTGGTGTGGGTGCAAATGCGAGTTCACCTTCTTCTTCCTTGCCTCCGCCCTAATCCCGCCTTTCATTGTCGATCCCCTCTGGCCGGTCATCTTTCATCCCCAAACTCCAGCCATGCCCTTCATCAATCATATCTGCCTTCAGTAGTAGCAGGTCCGATGATCGTGCACCACCGAACGAATGTCGACGACCCCTGATCCACTCGCACGCCTCCTCTGTTTCAGATGTCCTTATGTTTCCTGTTTTCAGCTTCCTGTTTGCTATTCTGATTAATTTTGTTCTCACAGGTATTTTAAGCAATCGGTGCCACCAAAATCTTGATCCTTGGTGTCAATAGGAAGAAATCATCTTGCTCTACTAGTTGGACGAGTCGATCCAACTGAAGCGACAATCGATCAACCTCAAAAGCATCAGAAAATTTCATATTTGATTAACTCCTGTAATTGTTCTAAAAACTAATCTAATTAATCTTCTTCTTGCAGGAATTTAATGAGCTTGGAAGAGTTGCAAACCCAGACCTATGGCACATCTAGGAAGAACGTGATTCATTCTACCACTGGATCATCCTACACTATATAACAAATTATGCTGAGTGATTAACTTCTAATATTCTCTCATTTACTAAACTGAGTATCTTGTTTGTTGCAGATGCCCTTCTTGTCCGACAAATCTGAACTCTATAATTTTGATACCATTCAAAAGAACTAATTTAGTTCTACACATTGGTTTAGTCGGTTCTAATTTCTGATATATGGATTTTTCTCCAAGGCATATGAACTTTTCTTAACTGAATATCTTTGTTGCCTATAATTCTACTGTTTCTGAATTTTGATGTTTTTTTGTAAAAAAATACAAAAACAAATAATTGAATTTTTTTTTATTGCATTTTCACACGCCTCCGTCCTACATCAGTTTGGTATCAGAGCAGACCGATCATCACCGAACTCCGGCAAGGCATCCTACTCTCAAAGACTAATCACATGGCACAATGATAGAACCATCTGACGGTTAGATCATTGGATTCACGGGATCTCACGAGGAGTCGCCTGGTTCTTTTCAGAACTCGCGACTCCACCGGTTGTCTACACCTTCCGGCGATGATCCAACCAGCCGATCATCACCAAAGTTCGCCAAAGCGTCCTGCTCTCAAAGGCGAATCACTGGGTGCAATGATCCGACCATCGGACGGGTAGATCATTGGATTCGAAGGATTGTACGAGGAGTCGCCTGGTTCTTTTCTGAACCCACGACTCCACCGACTTCCTTGCTCCATGGATCACATCCAGCAGACGGATCGCGCTCAAACTCAGGCAGAAGATCCTCCTCCATCTTACGCACCTACAGACAAAAGCATCGGACTTTTCAACAGCAGTATCGCCGGAATCGAAAGATTCTCCTGTGACCCCTGTTTCCACCTGAACTTATTTGTTCGTCTCCATCCTTCGTTGATCCACCACCATACGACGCCATAATCCAGCCATCACACAACCTGGACGTGTCGAGTCTCCACTCAAAGCAGTGTTGCCAATCAATCACCGGACGACGAGCGTTAGTCGGCGGCAAATTCCCTTCGTCTCCAACGCGAGTGAACAGGGGATGGGTTGTCAATCTCGCCTCTTTCAGCTTTGCGTGTACGGTTCAGATCTGATCAAAGTGAAACCAACGGCTCACAACTTTGGGACTTGATCTCTCCATATCAAATATGAAATGGATGGCTCTAAATAAGGGAATGATTTGTTTAATTATGTATTTTATTTTCTGCAAATAAATTAAAATGTAGGGTGTGAGTCCGAGTCCTCGAACACGTGTCTCCGTCCTACATCACCATTGCCGGGATCAGGCCAGTCAATATTGATTTAATCGTGAGATTTATAGACTAGACATTTTTTTTATTATTTGTTTGTTTTTATTTTTATTATTGTTTTTGTTTTTATTTTATTTGTTTTATTTGTTTTTGTTTTCATTTTTTTTATTTTTATTTCTTTTTCACATTTTGTTTTATATAGGTAGTTTTTTTTTTATTTTTCTCTTTTTGGATTAACACATTGTATGTGCAGGAGAACTGAAAAATCACTTGTCTACATATTTTGCATTTCCTATTCTACATTATATATTTTTGAATTTATTGCATAAATTGAAAAGAATAATGTTTAACCAATGTCAATGGTCAAATCAGGGATATGTGCCACCTGTAAAGACTAGAGAATATGTGCCGCCAGTTGCATTTCAATCACCTGCAGCAAGGGTAAATTCTTGTTCTCAACACACTGAATATTTAAGAATGAAATCTTATGTTACTTGTGATATTTGTGGAAGCTATTATCATTATCCTTCTAAGTGTCAATTTGGAAATCCTGCCAATTCTAATTTATCACGGTACCCAGATGATCAGTGTAATTCCAGATGGAAAAATCAGCAAACTTCTTTTGATGAGGATTTCTCAAATAATATTTCAAAACCACATTTTGATGAATCTAAAGAATCTATGCTAGAATCCATGCTTGAAAAAAATTATAATAAATCAGAGTAAGGAACTTGAAGATCTTAGTGAGATGATTGCTTAGCTTACTTCTCAAGTAGAATCTATATGTGCGAATACTAAAATGCTAGAAACACAGATAGCACAACAAAGTTGTATACTTGAGTTTGATTTGGAAAGTGAAGATATTCATAGTATGATTGATGACACTGATAAAAATGACATAAAGGAAGAAATCCATGATGCATCTAAGAATTTTGTAGAGTTAGATCAATCATTAGTCATGACTCCTGATTGTAATTTACCTTCTGCAAATTTTGAGGATTCTGCAAATTTTGATGATTGTGATTTACCTTCTTCGAATTTCGATGATTTTAAAAATTTTAATGATTTTGATTTACCTTCCTCTGCACTTTACCAGCCATCTAGTCCCCTCTCACATAATGAAGTGTCTTGCAACACAAATACTTGGGACATGTATGAAGAGATATATGAATTTTTTGAGTATTGTGAGGAGAAGGATGATGAATTTAAGGATCCTCAAGTAAGAAATAGTGAGATAGATGGGGAGGAATTTGATCGTGTTATGATGAAATGCCCCATTGAAGAGAAAGAAATTGAGGAAAATTATGAGGAAGAGGATCCTGAGCATATTACACAACCACCACCATATGAACCATCAATCCCTTTTCTCCAGGAAAATCCATTAGAAATTTGCATGGTTGATGACGAGGGAGATAATTATAAGGATAATGATGGTGAAGTGATTGAAATATTATTTTAATCAAATTCAAGTACAGGTACCGAGCAAAAGATAACACATGAGATTCTTGATCACATTGGCATTGAGGTAACTGAAAAACCAAAAATAAAATTTAAAAGATTCTTGATCAATCCAGGGTATGAATTCTTTGATTTTAATTATAATCTTCTTCCAGTTGCTAATGTAAATCTAAAGGAAGAATGCATGATTTTACTCTTAGATAAATATAGAAAAATTATTGATTATTCTTTGCATGATTTTAACTCTTATTTTTCTATGCATGTACTGATCACTGGAACATGGATCCACCTATTTTATTGGAAACATACTTTGGTGGACACACTCATGAGACGGAGGAAAAGGAAAAGACTACATGCTATCTATTATGGCACATATTCACCAACTCCACCATGACATGAAGCATTGGTCAAGCTAATGACCTTAAACAAGTGCTTTTTGGGAGGCAACCCAAATTTCTGATTTTTACCACTCTTGGTTTTAGTTTTTGATTTTTTTTTTAAATTTTAATAAATTTTTACAACATGTATTGATGAATTTTTATTGATAGAAAATCTTTTAATAAATTATTTTATGTGTAGGGATTTTTGGAAAATTTTTACATGAAGAAAAGGTACTTGACGAGATATTCACGGGCATGGCCGTGAGTCACTCATGGCCGTAAATTTAATTTTTGCAGATGGATTTAATTCACATAAACTTTTACGACCATAGCCGTGAACGGCTTATGGACCATAAAAACCCGATTTCTCGTCGATTCCTTCCACCTCAAGCGACGGACCTCTGTTCCCGACCTTCCTTCATCGCCGGTGACCCTTTTCGTTGATCATCTGACGAGATTTCATCCGGAATTTCTTGGAAATCGCCGGACGACCACGGGAGCACAACTTTACCATCGACGCTCAACTCTAGCCTGATTTCTTCATGACTTTTGACAAATCTTTGCTCTGCTTTAGTGCCTTTGATTCTCTATTAGATTGTCGTGCTTTTGATTTAATTTTGAAACTAGTTTTCATTAATTTACAGGGATTTCTTTTGACTCATGGACGAGTTCCTTCCTACTGCTACTGTTCATTCGAGTTTTCAAGTGAAAATTTTGAAAATTTGTGTATTTTACAAAATCATGGCTCTAAAAAGAACGATGAGAACTGGAGCATATAGGACTGTTAGAAAATAATTGGAAGACCCTTTCCTCCATGGTATCCGAGCTACTACACCAAGATCGATTGATATTCTTTGTGAGTATTGTCATTATTTTATATCTTTTTATAAATTGAGTATGATGCCTCTCACTTTCTCGTGATATCTCATATGCATCTTCCCTTTTGAGCAGAAGCTGATAGTTGTTTAATGTTGATTTCAATGCACATATGTTTTTTTTGTGTGTTTTCTTCGTCTGCGTGCGTTGTATTTTAGTACTCTATGATGTATTTCTGGATTTGTACTTGATATTGATATTTTGAGTTAGTATTAAGATCTTAGATGTGGTACATGGTTAAAGGTGATGGTATTGTATATATTACATGCTTATCATGTACCTGTAATATTCTGTGATGATTTGTGATGCTGTGATGATGATTTTGAAAATTTTTTAGAAGATTTTGATAATGGTTTTGATATTAAGATGAATAGAGTTTTTGAAATGGTAAATGCTTATTTGATAGTGAAACATGACAGTATTTGATGTTTGAAACTTGTATACATTGTAAAAATTGATTATCATTAATGTAATACAGCTTCTAGATTTTTCTAGGTCATGTTCTCATATTTTGATATAATTGCATAGGGAATCATAATATATTTTAAAAGGAACTCTTGAAAAATTTGTCTGAAATTCCTCATGCCTTGAGTTAATCTTTATGTATATGCAATAATTTAAGTCTAGGGTGTCCTTCATGATATGCTTATTCTTTAGAGCTTTATAAATATGAATTTTGAATGTTTATGATCGTTAAGGATGACCAAATTTGTTTTACCCTTGATTTTGGACTTAGGAAACATTTTGAGTTATTGATTTCATAACTTAGGGAATTTTTGAAATTTCATGTAGAATTAAATTGTTAAGTAAATTCAATTCTGGTATTGATAAAATACATATGTGAATTGTTATATGTTCAAACGACACGTTCATAGTATCTTTATACTTGAAGTTTAATTTATCTATTTATGCTTGATGGAAATTTTTATGAATAGAAAATTGGTGATTTATCTTTTTAAATTGAGATTTGCTCCAACTCCTCTAGTTGAGAAATCTAAAGTCATGAGTTATATTATACCATGAGTTGGTATACTTTAAATCTGTTGCGATCAAGTATCAACAACGATTTAAGTACCATGCCACTGACCGGCTTTCTCCAGAAAAAGAAAAAAAAAGGAAAAGACTCCTCTACTTGGCACTGTTAAATTTGACAGTGGTACCTAAGACATGAGTTGAAGTCTAATAATAAACAAAAAAAAAGAGAGGATGAAAATGGAGAAAAAGAGAAAGTTGTAGGCCATGTGGACAACTCCGCTGACTTTCATGATTGAGACTATGAGTTAAATTATACTACTTTGTAGTATACTTTAAACGTGTTATGATGCTAACAGTAAATAGCATATAACAGTTTAAAGGCCAAATTGCTTTAAAAATCTCTTATCTTTAACATCACTGAAATTCTTGAAGTAGAAATTTTATCTGTTAAGTGAAATGGATTTATGAAGATGAAAGTATTTGATGCTTAGTGTGCGTTGAATGGATGTTATGACATGAATTGTGAATTTTATCTTTCTTGGATTGTAACCTCTTGGGAATTTATTTCTATTATGATTTTTCTTGAATTACTTGAGTTTGAAATATTGATTGCTTAATTTGTAAACTGAGGAAATTAATAGGGGCAAAAACAATTGAAAAATCTTTATCTTTACATTCTTTATACATATCAAGGTATTGCTTGAGGACAAGCAAAATTCTAAATCTAGGGTTATTTGATAAGTGATTTTTACACCATATTTTTACCTATGTTTTAGATCATATTTTGGGGTTATTTGCATGATTTTTTTGCTACTTTTAGTGTTTTTATCTTACTTTGCACAGAATCTTCACTTTTCTTAGTTTTTGTGAAAATGTAGGTAAAATGGCCTAAAAATGATGAATTTTGGGAGATTTGAAGCCATATTGAGATTCCCGAGGAGATCACGAGCCCACACGTCAAATTTAGAGCAAAAACGGTGAAAAACGAGACATTAACGGCCTTGGCCGTAATTGTGGATTCGACTGTAAACATGATGACGAGCGGGAGATGAAAATCGGCTAAGTCTAAAAGTCCACTGAAACTTTCACGAGTGAAGCTGTAATTCCATCATGGGCCGTAAATGTTTCTGTGACCAAAAGCATTATACACCGAAAAAATTACGGCCGAAGCCATAAACTCATCACCGACCATAAAAGTTTTCGCCCCTTCGTGTTTCTCACTCGATTCGACTCCAAACTGAACCAAACTCTCCAGAAACCTTCCTAGACCGGTTCTATACTGATTAGACTATAAAAGGAAAGGTTTTGGAAGGGTTCCGGGGGCTTCTAGGCAAGAAAACAGGAGGAGGCGGCGGCGACGGTGAGAATTGATTCCAGGGCAAAAAATGAACAAGAAAGCCACACAAAGGAAGAATTAGAGGGTTGATCTTCATCTCCACGTCGAGGGGAAGCCTTTCTACTATCTTGTCTAGCGATTTCTTGTATTTTTATTGAGTTTCCATGCGATTTTCATTAATGAACATGCTATTTGTTTTGAACATGAACGTGTAAACACTTATTTCGGGATTTGGGGAATAGCCAGTTGACGATTTATGGATTAAATAAATAGTTTTAAATCTTTGGCATGATCTTTTATAGATTTTATTTGATTAGAATTGTGCTTATTTCGTGAAATACCCTAATCAAGTAATTTTACGTCTTAAACGTTGCGAGAAGGACCGGGAGGTGAATCGCAATGTTGGATCTATTCTTTTCAAACCTGTGAATCCGATCACGGGAGTAGTTCGGATTCGCTTGAAGGATTACCATGGTTTTTCACATAACTTAATGGGTCTATTTATGTTAATTGCCACAGGAGTAGGGAATTAATGTAAATAGATATCGGGTTACGCTTCAGGAGGTGGTAATCTGTACCTTAGGAAAAATCCCTTTCAAAATTATAATTTTCTGATCAAAAGATTTATTTGCAAATTTTATTCATAATTATCAACGTGGTGAAGCCCTAGATCCTGAATTTATCCGAATTGGTTTTTACCCAAACGCTCGCTTTTGCTTTTTTTTGTACTTAGAAGTTGCCAAAACAAAAACCACATATTGATTCGTCTAGATATAGATCAAATGTGTAATCGGTACTTGACCGCCAGATCCTTGTTGGGAACGTTAATCTTTTTTATTACTTCAATAAATCTGTGCACTTGCGGATACCTCCTATCAATGGTTTAATATCTTTTTTCTACATTAAGTATCTTACAGCTACATGATCAGTGTACACTACCACTTTGGAGTTAATCAAGTATGATCTGAATTTATCAAACGCAAATACTATAGCTAAAAGTTCTATCTCAGTGGTAGTGTAGTTCCTCTGTGTTTCATCCAAAGATCTGCTAGCATAATGAATAACATAAGGCTTTTTCTCCATTCTCTGCCCCAAAACTGCTCCTATTGCATAATCACTGGCATCACACATGAGCTCAAAGGGCAAATCCTAATCTGGAGGCTGAATGATAGGGGCTGAAACCAAAGCTTTCTTCAATTCCTGAAAAGCAGATAGACAATCTTCATCGAAAGAAAATTTAACATCTTTACAAAGTAAATTTGTAAGAGGTCTAGTAAGTTTAGAGAAATCCTAGATGAATCGCCGGTAGAATCCTGCATCTCCTAGAAAGCTCCAGACCTCCTTTACTATAGTGGGCGGCTCCAATTTCTCTATCACCTCAACTTTGCCCTTGTCAACTTCAATTCCTCTCTCTGAAATCAAGTGCCCCAAAACTATCCCTTGTCTAACCATGAAATGACATTTTTCCCAATCAAGCACAAGGTTAGTTTCTTCACACCTCTGCAAAACCTAAGATAAATTAGCCAAACAAACGTCAAAAGAAGAACCGTATACAGAGAAATCATCCATAAATACATCCATAAAGTTTTCAATAAAATAAAAAAAATATACCCATCATACATCTCCAAAAAGTAGCAGGTGCATTACATAAACCAAAAGACATTCTCCTATATGCAAAAGTTCCATACAGGCAAGTGAAAGTGGTTTTATCTTGATATTCAGGATGTATAGGAATTTGGAAAAAACCAGAATACCCATATAAGAAACAGAAGTGAGAATGGTTTGCCAGTCTTTCAACCATCTAATCAATAAAAGGTAAAGGAAATTGGTCTTTCCTAGCGGCAGCATTCAATTTTCTATAATCTATGCACATGTGCCAACTAGTGACAATTCTAACAGGAATCAATTCATTGTCTTTGTTTTTCATGACAGTTACCCCTCCTTTCTTAGGAACAGAATGTACGGGACTTACACATTTGCTATCAGAGATAGGATAGATAAAACTTGCATCAAGTAATTTCAAAACCTCTTTCTTTACAACTTCTTTCATAGAGGGATTAAGTCTTTTTTGAAAATCTGCATGTGGCTTGTGTTCTTCTTCCATCAAGATCCTATGCATACAAAAAGAGGGGTTAATGCCCTTCAAGTCATCAATTGAGTACCTAATTACATTTCTATGAATCCTTAATTCCTTGAGAGGAGAATCTATCTCCCTTTTCCGAAGCTGTGTATCAACAATAACAGGGTAAGTAGAATCAGGGCCAAGAAATTCATAATGAAGGTTATCAGGTAAAGCTATAGGTTCTACTTTTGGAGCCTTTCTTTCTTCACTCTTTTCATTATCACAAGCTCTGCAATCTAATAATTTATCAGTCCCAGAGTTTGTTTCTACTTTAGAATCAAGAGCAGAATCTAAATCAGTGTCATATTCATTGGTTTCAACAAATAAATCATTAAGATCATAGATAATGTCTTCAACAGCATGTATACTACAACAAGATCCAGAATTTGAAGGGTTTTTCATGGCTTCATGCAAGTCATACTCAATGTTTTCATCCCCAATGTTAAGTGTAAGCTTACCATTCTTTACATCAATAAGTGCTCCTGCTGTGGCTAAGAACGATCTACCAAGTATGATGGGGATTTTTGCATCTTCTTCCATCTCAATAACTACAAAATCTGCTAGAATGAAATATTTACCTACTTGGATAGGCACATCTTCAAAAATTCCTACAGGGTACTTCACCGAACGAACGATGAGCTACAAAGATATAGAAGTTGGTTTGAGCTCTCCCATGTCCAATTTCCTATAGATAGACAATGGCATTAGGCTTACACTAGTACCCAAATCACATAAGGCTCGGTCAAAAGCCATACTACCAATAAAACAAGGGATAGAGACACTACTTGGATCCTTCAATTTTGGTGGCACTTTGTTTTGGATAATAGCACTACATTCCTCAGTTAAAGCCACAGTACCATAGTCTTCTATCTTTCTCTTATTAGACAATATTTCTTTCAAAAATTTTGCATAAGATGACATTTGAGATAAAGCTTCAGTAAAAGGGATGTTAATATAAAGCTTTTTCAAAACATCTAAAAATTTCCCAAATTGTTTGTCTAATTTTGCTTGGACTAACCTTTGGGGAAAGGGTTTAGGTGGCCTATATGGTGTAGGTGAATTAGATTTATATATATCTTTCTTGCATGGCATGCCACCATTAGGTTCACCACCTTTGTGAGATGACATACTAGTTTGGGACTTCTCATGCTCAGGAGATTTTTCTAACTCTAACTGATGGTCATATTCATCATTAAGCCCTTTTCTATTATTCTCAACTTTCCCTTTTGGTTCCTCTAATTTTCTCCCACTTCTAGTTATGATAGCATTATAGTGTTCATCAGGTATTTGATCTTCTAGAGTTATATTGTAAAAATCTAAGGATTCTACTTGAGAGGCAAGTTGACTGACCATTCCCTTAAGATTTTCAATTTCTTTGTTTTGATTAGCCATAAATTTTTCAAGTAAAGATTATACACTAAAAGAATTTACCTCTTTAGTTAGGGTTTGCCAACCCTCACTCTCATTCTTACCATGTTGATGACAATATAACATTCCTTCTTCAGGAGCCCATTGGTCATGGTTCAAGGACATTTCTTCAAATAAAGTAAAGGCATCTTCAATTGTTCTGCTCATGAGGGCTCCTCCTACAGCAGCATCAATAATTAGGTAGGTGCCATAAAGTAGACCGTTATAAAATGTATGAATTAAAACCCAATTTTCAAGGCCATGGTGAGGACACTTCTGTTGTAAATCGTTGAAACACTCCCCTACTCTACTAAAGGATTTGCCATCCTTTTGTGTAAAACTTGTGATTTGAATCCTCAGTTGGATGGTTTTGCATGGTGGAAAATATTTCATCAAGAAAGCATTTGACAGTTGTTCCCATGTGGTGAAGGCACCGGTAGGTCGAGAATGTAGCCAAGATCATGCTCGGTCCTTGAGAGAAAAAGGAAATAGTCTTAGTTTTAGTGCATCATCAGAAACCCCATTAATTTTAATGGTATCACAATATTCAAGAAAAAGATGTAAGTGTTGATAAGGATCTTCAATTGGAGCTCCTCTAAACTGATTTTGCTGGATCGTGGACAAGAAGGCAGAATTGATCTTGAAATTATCAACTTCAATTGCTGGTTTGGCAATGATAAAGTGTATTTCTTTTGGCTTAGGGGCTGCATAGTTCCTAAGTGATCTCCGGTGTGCCATCAGATCAAAATTTCCTATGCAGTCTAAAGCAGATAGATCAAATAACCCAAGTAAACAGAAAAGAACAGAAAGATAGAACATAAATAAAACCTACTCTAGCAATACCCTCAATATCTTCAATAATGACAAAAAACCAAAGTCCCCGGCAACAACACCAAAAACTTGTTGTATGCTAACAAATTGCTAGACAAAAACTTATCTCTGGCGTTGCCGCCAAAAACTTGTTGTCTCCAAAGACCTGTTGTGTTCACAAGTGTACGGATACTCAAAGTAATAAAAATATCGATCCCACAGAGACCTCATTCTTCATGTACTGAATAATCGATTTCTTACTATCTAGGCAGTCGAAACTATGCAAGTGAATTATCGAAAGCTAACGAAAATACTAGAGAGAGAAACTGGGACTAGGGTTTCATCCACTTTGATTTCTATGACTAGATATGAATAGAAATTCGTCAGTTTAATTTTATCATGATAAAGATACAATTTACTTCATAAAAGAATTATCTCACTTTCTTGCAGACAATCATGCAGGGACCGATCCTCGCTTTCGCGCAAGATCTATCCCAAGTTGAAAATAAGTAAATTATCTGTCAAAGAACTCAATGATCACTTTCGTGCATCCGAATTCTAAGTGGATCATCTCGAGTGGAATCTCAAGGATCACTTTCGTGCATTCGAGTTTCAACACTAGTTCTACTTTCGCACAAGATATTCACGTTTGATAAATTGACTCAATCCTATATTCATATTATTAAACATGTCAATTATTCTTCTAGAATTAAGAAACAAAAACTAACCTAATTTCTTATAGTAAGTTCCTATCATGCAATTCTAGGGTTCCAAGTTCTCAAGCAAGTCACCTTTCGGTCCTTATTGCGAAAACTCTAACACATGAGTAATAACATGTATCTATGGAGAATCAAAGAACAATTATCACAAAAGTAGAATTATCTTGCTAAAATTATACGTGACGAAGTAATTAAAAGTTAATCTAGTCATTAAGAAATCAAAGGGAATTACTCCCCCAAATCCCACAAAAGGCTAGCATGGAGAAAAGATTACAATAAACCATAGTTTATAGCGATCAAAAATCAAAAAGAAAGGGGAAGAACGAATAACCACATAGCTGTAAAGAAAATTACGGCCGTAAAAATCGTATGAACAGTGTTGGCGCTGGGTTCTTCATCGATTTCTCCTCCGATCGAGATCCTTTCATGTTGAAACTTCTGGGGTATGTTCTCTGGCTCCAGGCGAAGCTTCCCTTCAAATTTCACGGCCGGAAATGCGATATACGCTACCCGGCAATGAAACCTAGGTCGGCAGCATGAAACTCGATTTTTCCTTTTTTAGTAGATGAAAATTAGGGCTTTTAGTGTCTCCTCTTTCCTCTCGTTGAAAGCTCTCTTTTTACTTCTTACAGCTTTGAATTTCATTAGACCGATCGTCCGCAATCAATCCCACAAAAATCGAACTCAAATTTGACCATGAAAATCGCATCTCCAAATTATAATTACGGCTGTGTTTTTGGTTACGGCACTGCCGTAATTTCAGTCGAGTTCTTGGGTCGAAATCTGTCTGGAATTATGGTACTGTGAAGTCCCTTACGGCAGTATCGTATTTTCCCCAAATCTCACGGGTGAAAAATTAACCCAAATTATGGGCCGTAGAAAGTCTTACGGTAGTGCCGTATTTTCAGCTAAAGTTTATGGTCGGAAAGCGCTCTAAATTATGTTTCGTAAAAATATTTACGGTAGTGCCATAATTTTTGAAAATCTTTCTAGATGAAAACTCCCCAAATTACAGCCGCACTCTGATATTACGGTAGCCGGTGAAAATACGGTACCGTAATATAGATTATGACATTATCGTAATTTGGTATGAAGCTCCAATCTTCATAAAATTTGACATGTTATCTCCTCTCGATGGTGGGAATTCATTCATGCATCTCGATTGCTTGAAAACGCCTGAAAATCATGCCTTTTTGCCTAAAAATCATCAAAAACCAAAAAGAGTGTAGATTTCGCAGTAACTGATAAAAAAGGCATAAAAATAAGCAAAGGTTCATGGATTTGACACAAAAAGATATATGAAATGGCATAAAAATTACTATAAATTTCAGTGTCATCAAAGGCACGAGCAAAAAGATCACAAATATCAATTTGTTTCCATCTTTATCTTCTCATGCATAAAGCGATGAGGTGGAGGCAAGTGGTAATTCAAGAATTATGAGGTGGCATGGTTTTGTCTTTTATGCTAATTTGTCTTTTTCTCATTTCCACTTACCTTCACAATTTATAATACACCACATATTACACTCCACCTAACTTCACAAATCCTCTTCCATTGTCATTACTTAATACTCAAGTTCCTCCACATGGGAAAGCACTACAACAAGAAGAACATATTACATCCCATTACCACAACAAGCACAAATGACCATTTTTTTTAGGTTATTATACTATATTAATCTGTTAGCCTCATATCGAATCATTGTATGATTTGGACTTGGCACTTTAGTTACATGAATAAAAAAATTTATTAATTGGTAGGAGAATTTTTATCTTGGTGAATTAATTGGGCTAGGCACATTTTAGAATTAATATATTGATATATCTAATGGTAAAAGAAGTAGGCGCCTAAACAATGTCTCATATGGATAAATATCTTCAAGAATAGATAGTTCATCTATTATAAATAAAGAGGCTCTCTTGGGAGATTTCTGCACCAATTCTTTTCTCTCATCTCATGTTGTCGCCTCCCCTCTCTTCCTTGGCTTGAGGGTCTTGATGGTGATAACACATAAAAGTTTTTGCATCATGGTTGGGACAAGCGGGAGTGCTACTCACTCCTTGTCGCCAACACTTCCCCTTCTCCCTGGCGCATGGTCTTGGTGATTGGCACAAGTAGAGAAGACATCAGAAGCGTGGATGTCTTCTCCCGAAGCTAGCACGTGCATGCAGCGGAGGAGTCTTGAGGTAGTCCATGTGTGCATGATTATAGAGAATGGGCCCTTGCGCATCTCAGATTGCCATCATCATCTTTAAACTGCTAAGTAAGGTATACCCCATATCACATCCTTTGTAGTCTTCGTAAGACGGTCCATATCATTGAATTAGGAATCTCGTTTTGGGCTCGCATTCACTATTTTTGATTTAAAATAGCCCGGGGATCCCAATAATATCAAGGTGGATATACTAGACTGACCCGCCATTAGGATTGGACTTGGTGTCACAAGCCAATTTCATAGTGATAGAGATACACTTGTCCTTGACTTGAGATCAGTACTATCTCAATAAGATAAGTGGTGCACTTTGATATAACTTAATGCTCCATCGTAGCAGAGGAGTCATAATGTTTGTCATTGGGTGTATCATTAGCTATATGAGAGGTGTCACACCCTAGAATAATCATGAAATTCAATAATTGTTTTCCTTTTTATACATTATTCCCCTTCAGTTCTTAATATGGGTATTTCTCTATAACTACTTAGTAATCTTCATAATCTTATTAAAGATAAATCATGAATATCACAAGAGGTTCAATGGGCCAATATAGGATTTGCCACTTCCTTCAGAGGATGCATGATGTCCATGGTCCCCACATATGGTTGCATGATTGAAATTATATATCCATACCCAGGTGAGATCCTAATTTAGTTATGACTATTAGATAGAGTTAAATAAGTTTGACACACTTGTCTAATCTGGATATCAACTTAGCAAAAGGACTATAGTGTACAAGTACTTTGTAGCAGTTTAGGGGTTAATAATAATGACATCTATTCGATCGAGTCAATTGGTTATCACAGCCAACGTCTGAAGAACCTATAGGGTCACACACTTAGACACTCAAGATATCATATTGATCGGGTAGTGTTGTGATCTGAAATGACACACTTATGAATACAAGTAGGAAGACTTGTTTCAGGTGTCGCGGCCAAAACCTAAGTGTTGGCGAACAGGGCTATTGTCACTCCCTGACACGGCTCCAAAAACTTGTTGTCCCTAGACTTGTAGTGTCCGCAAGTGCACGGATACTCGAAGTAATAAAATAGATATCGAACCCACAGAGACCTATGTTGTTGAGTACAGAATAATTGATTTCTTACTATCTAGGCAATCGAAATGGGGAAAACGGGCAATCGAAAACTAAAATGGAAATATCAGAGAGAAAAGCTAGGACTAGGGTTTCATTCACTTTAATTTCTATGACTAGACATGAATAATGATTTCGTCAGTTTAATTTCATTATGATAAAGATGTAATTTACTTAATAAAAGCATTGTCTCACTTTCGTGCAGACAACCATGCAGGGATCAATCCTCGCTTTCACGCAAGATTAGTTCCAACGCTGAAGATAAGTAAATCATCAAACATAAAACTCAAGGATCACTTTTGTGCATCCGAATTCTAGGTTGATAATCTCTAGTGGAATCTCAAGGATCACTTTCGTGCATCTGAGTCTCGACACTAGTTTTACTCATGGTTCTCCAACGTTCCAATCCTTGCTTTCGCCTAAGATCTCCAAGTTTGATAATGTAGACTCGATCTTTAGATTCATATCATTATCATGGCAATTAATCTACTAGAATCAAACAAATAAGAACTAACCTAAGAGGGTTCCTAACATGCAATTATAGGGTTCCAAGTTCTCAAGCAAATTACTTTTTAGTCTATTGCGAAAACTCTAGAACATGCATAATAATATGGATCTAAAAAGAGTCGAAGAACAATTACCACATGAGTAAAATCATCATGCTAAGATTAAACGTGACAAAAAAATGGAAGAATAGTTATCTAGTCATTAAAAATCAAGTGAATTACTCCCCCATGTCCCAAAATAAGTTTAAGCTATAATAGAGGGAAGATTACAATAATCCATGTTAAAGGAAATCGAAAGGGAGAAGAAAGAGAAATTACGGTATAGCCGTAAAGAAGTTTACTGTTGTAATCTGGGGCGAACAGCGGCGACGCTCGGTTTTCTCGTGATTTCACCTCCGTCTAGTCTTCTTTCACGCTAAAACTTCTGGGACACCTTCTCCTCCTCTACCGGCGGCGAACCCTAGGGCATATGCACGAAGCTTGGTTTCTCACTATGTTGTCTGATAAGTTTCCGCAAGTGCACAGAATTATCGAAGTAATAAAAATATCGATCCATTGAGACCATATTGTTAATTACCAAATAATTATTTTCTCGCTAGCTAAGTAAACCAAATATGATGAAAGTAAATAGTATAGCTAACACGAAGGATAATCAGAGAGATAAACATGAGACTAGGGTTTCATCCACCTTGATTTCAATGATAAGATATAAATAAAAGGTTCGTCAATCAAATCTTTATACAATAAAGACCTAATTTACTTCATAAAAGGATTATCTCACTTTCATGCAGACAATCACGTAGAGACCAATCCTCGCTTTCACGCAAGATCTATCCCAACGCTGCAGATAAGTAAAGCATCAACAAAGAACTCAAGGATCACTTTCGTTCATTTGAATTCTAAGTTGATCATCACAAGTGGAGCCTCAAGGATCACTTTCGTGCATCCGAGTCTCAACACAGGTTCTACCTAGGGTTTTCCAACGTTTTGATCCTCACTTTCGTGCAAGATCTCAACGTTTAACACAATAACTCACTCCTAGATCAATATTATTAAACATGGCAAATAATCTACTAGAACAGATCAAATTAGATCTAACCTAAGGAAGGGATCCTAACATGCAATTTTAGGGTTCCAAGTTCTCAAGCAAATCACCTTTCAGTCTCATTGCGAAAACTCTAAAACATGGATAATAACATAGATCTATGGAAAGTTAAAGACAATTCATCACAAAAGTAGAATTATCACAACGAAGATTAACATGACAAAAAAGAAGAATTATATAATCATTAAAAATCAAGGGGTTTACACCCCATGTCCCAAAATATGTCTAAGCTTGTATGGAGAAGAAAATACAATAATTCATAATTTCAGAAGATCAAAAATAAACTAGAAATGAGGTTTTAGAAAATACAGCACGGCTGTGAAATATTTCACAGCCGTATTTTGCAAGCAGAACTCGATAAATAGTGCTGTCACCACCGATTTCGTCGATTCCTGCTCCGATTGAACTCCTTTTCCTCTGAAACTTCTGGGATATTGTCTTCTCCTCCAGGCAAAGCTTTTGCGTGAAAATCACGGCCGGATATGGCCTCCACACCTCTTGGCATGAGGCCAAATCCTAGCCGCCTCTCTGGAAATTTCTCCCTCGATACTGGATAAAAGTTCTCCCTTTCAGTGTGTGTGTCTTCTCCTCTTAAAGACGAAGTGGCAGCAACTTTCTGATTCCAATTTGGAGCTCTAGATCAAAGGTTATGGTCAAAACAGGTTTTAGCTGCGGAAAACTCGCGATTTTGAATAGAAATTACAACCGTGTAATAATTTACGGCAGTGCTGTATTTTCATTCTGTGCACTGAAAGTCAAAATTACAGCCCGTAAAATATTTCTCGATGGTGCCGTAAAATCAAACGAGTTCTCTGGTCTGGATCACTTGGGAAATACGGTACTGTAGAGTCGTTTACGGCCGTACCGTAAAATCAGCAATGGTTTCTATTCTGAAAGCGCTGAAAAATACGACAGTGTAATTATTTACGGCGGTGCCGTAAAATCACAAAAACTTTATGTTTGGAAAATCCTCCAAATTATGGCAGTGTTTTGATTTTACGGTACTGTTTGAAATTACGGTACCGTAAAATGGATTATGGCACTGCCGTATTTTACTGAGTTGCTCCGTTTTGCATGAAATTTCTTGGGTGACCTCCTCTTGAAGATGATATCTCTTTTATGTGTTTGATTTTGCTTGAAAACGCCATGAAATAATGCCTTTTTATCTGAAAATCATGAAAAACCAAAATAGAAGTAGACTTTGTAATATTCGATGAATTTAGCATGAAAACAAGTAAAAGATTCTCAATTTTAGCATGAAAAGATACATAAAATGATACAAAATATACTACATATTTTGGTGTCATCAAAAACATAAGGCTCAAACTTTGCTTGTCCTCAAGCAAAAATCAAAACATGATTAAAAGAATAACCTTTTCATGCTCAATAAATTTCTAAAATACAATCATCAATGAAAAATTCCATCAATTGTTTCACAAAACATCAAGTAAACATATCATCCTTAGAACTTAACCCTCTAGATCCACAATTCAATTAAATAAAACTTTGCAACTTGTATAATAAATAGAATTTTCAACCTTATGATTTCACCTAGTTTTCAGTTGAAATCTATTATGCTTTTGTTTACAGAAATTAGGTTTCGAAGATCTTTTTCCACACATAATTTTTTTTTCTTTTTTTATGCATTTTGTTTGTTTTTGTAAAGATGACATGTACCCACTTAGATACACACTTTTTATTTTTGACTTCAACTCTTTTCTTTGGTACCACTGTCAATTTTATAAAGTGCCAAGTAGAGGAGTCTTATTCTTTTTTTTCTCTCATTATTTTTCATGCATAGACTTCAACTCACGTCTTAGGTACCACTATCAATTTTACATAGTGCCAAGTAGGGGAGTCCCTCACTATTTTTGTGGATCTTGGATTCTTCTTTCCCAACAAATAGCAAAAATAGACTAAACATCTACTAGGTTGATCAATTGATATCAATTCACAAATCATACTCATATGCTCATTTTATTTAAAGGAAAAGTTTCACTTTTAGATTTTATCCCTCAAATAACACATCTATCCAAAATTTCATGCATCAACCAATGTCAAATTTCAACAATAGATATGCATTGAAGAAATAAATCTAACATGATAGGGTTTTTTTCTCTAATCATGAATTTAAATCCATTCATCATCATAATCATCATACAACCATATCGAAAAAGAGATAAGCATGTGAAACAGAATAGTAGTGTCGGTGGTCATAAAGGTGTAGAAGCATTAAACTCAACAATCATGAGATGTAAAGTGATATATCTATATAATCACATAAGGCTCAAACAATGCAAAGGGTGTAAAGTGATAGAATTAAGCAACCCTATATAATAGAAATCTCATGTACATCTAAAGAAAATCAAAGATGCAAATTATATAAAATAATCATGAAAACAAGGGAATGTAAACAATACTCACAAAACTATATAGCAGGCTCAGACCGAATATACATAAGGCTCAGATCAAAAATAGTGTCGGGGCAAATGCTACTAGGTCCAAAGATGTGCCTTTTGAAAATTTTACCTGCACAATTTAAGATACACAAGACTCAGTCTAAAAATAGTCTCTAAAAATAATAATGATAAAAATAATTTTCTCAAAGAAGAATCAGAGATGTCGCCGGAGGTCTGAAGTGGATGCCGGTGGAAAGAGTCGAGCAGGCAAGAAGCAGAGGGTGAACATAAGCTCGCTGAAAAGCTGCTGTCAATGATGATGATGCTGACAGTAGAGTGAATAATCTCTAGTGGCCTGCTAGAGATCACAGTCCTGGAGGTGAGATCGTCGGCTGGTGGGTGTGAGAGATAGCTCTGCAAAAATAGGAAATCAGTCACTAATGAATATTCTACTGCATAAATAAAATAAATGGAATAAGAGGCAGCAAAAGAAGTAAGAATCTACATATGGTATAATCCAGTGTCGACGGCTGGATACAATGGTATCAGAGGCAGATGCAGTGATGGTTTAGAGGTGGAAGATAGTTGCTCTTGAAGATTTCTGAATCTAGATGCAAAATAAGCAATAACTGGTAGAAAGCTAACTGTGCAGTTTTTGAATTTTTTATGAAAAGTAGCCATACCCTAGAATAAAATTTAATGATCCACATAGAAAATGGACAGAACCATGTAATAGAATGAGATATGTTCTTTTCAGATGTATAAAAAACAAAGGATCAAAATCTGTCAGGAATTTAGGGCATCAGCAGATAGAAGGCTACTCAGATTAAAAACTGCACAAAAATTAATCAAATTCAAAAAGTTACCATGTGTCCTAAAATGATTAGAAAATAATTTCATGAAAATAACTATTCCACAAGATAGAAGGACACATGGTCTTTGAATTCCAAGTGAAAAATCTGGGTTTCAAGTCACCGAAACATCTTAAAAAGTGACAGCAAAAGTGCTAGTCAGAACAATCAGAAAAAACTACTACAGAAATTAATCAGAATCGAAAAGTTGCTATGTGTTTTAAAATGATCCATTGACTTTAAAATTCAGCAAAAATATCCAAAAGATAGACAAAGATGAGTACGTACATGCTGTTTCAAAGATCAAAAATTTTTTGCAACCTAGATTCTTAAAATCACAACGAGAAAACACCCAGTCAATAAGAAAACTGCAGTTTCCAAATATGGTACTGTGAAAAATCATACGGTAGTGCCGTAAAATACCAAAAACTATTGGGTGAAAATCGGACCAATAATATGGTACCGTAAAGCAGATTATGGCAGTGCCGTATTTTGCACAAAATTTTATTTTCCCTGCAAAATAAAAAGAAAAATTAATTCTAAAAATAAACTAAAATAAAAGCAACTAAGCTAAGATAGAGTGCTTGGGTTGCCTCCCAAGATGCGCTAATTTTTAGGTCATTAGCTTGACCAAAAATCAATATCATGGTGAAATAGGTGAATCAGTTCCAAAGTATAAAGCATATAATTTTATGCATTTTCTTGTTCCTAAAAGTTTAGCCACTAATCCAAATATCCAAAGTTCAATACAAATCATGATCAATGTGGCTTTCTCAAGTATGCAGAAATTAAAATTTTCAAATCCTTTCATGGTAATCTTTATGATTTTCCTATGTTTGTCAAAAAGTAAAATCATAAGTCCTTTCTTCAAATTTATGTTTTCAATGGCAATGAGAAAAGGACTTTGATAAAAATATTCAAGCATTGGATCATCATAATAATAGTCTTTCCATTCTACATCAGATTCCTCAATAAAGCACAAATTTTCAAATAAATCACAAGAGTCAATAATAGATATGGGAAAAGTATCATCATGGTGAGATTCATCAATTTTTGCAACATTCAAATCTTTATCAAGTTCCTCATGCCCATCATCAAATAATTTGTCAATTTCAAAATTATCATCAAAATCAAGATGAGACTCTACAAAATCAATTACCTGATGCCTCCCCACAAATAATTCATCATCAGAAGAGTCAAAATCAGAATCATATGAGAAATAAGATTTATCAATGTTTACAATAGAATTAGAGTTAACCTTAGGAGTTTTATCATAAATTTCATCAATATCACCAAAATCACAGTGGGGCTCATCAATGTCTATAATTTTTCAACTATCATCATGCTCATCAGATTTAACCATAAACAAGATATTATCAAAATCAGAATTATCATCAAAAGAAGATTTTTTAATTTCAATTTTCTCAATCTTTTCCTCAAATAGACTATCAGATAAATCAATATCAAAATTATCAACAGAGTGAGATTCATCCAAGTTCACAAAAGGCTCAATCTCAAAACAATCATGATCACTGGGTGATTTTTCTAGTTCAAGTTCCTCAGTATCAAATTCAAATTGTGGTTCAGAAGCATGATCAAAGCAATCATCATATAAAGAAGTTTGGTTTTCCCATCTAGAATACAATTGATCTATTTCTTGCCATGATAAATTGGGATTTAAAAATGGGCAATCAAAGGAACAATGATCAGGATATCCAAAAATAACACAGCTATCAAAAGAACAAGATTTCATAACAGGGTGCTTATTAGAAGTGTTTAATTTATGAACCAAATAATCTATCTCATCTTCAGCAGTGCACCATGAATCATCTTGATAACATGAAGAATTAGAATTTTGAGGCATGTTAAATTTGCAATCACAAGTATAATGATAAGAAGATTTACAAATATTGCAATAAATAAGAGGAATATTGTGAAATTTCCATATTTCTCTAAGAGTCATCTGTGAATAATCTTTATGGTCACCTTGAGGCATGTATACCTTACTTCTTTGAGATGCCCATGAATTGTGATGAAAAGACATATTTATCTATCAAGGTCAGAAAGATAATCCAATACCAATCAATCAAATTATTTTTTTTTATTTTTTATTTTTTATTTCTTTTATTTTTCAGAATATAGGAAAAAAAATAGAAAATCTAAGACACAAGCAAATTCACAAATTTCAGAAAATACAAGCTCTGTCATAACTTGTGAAAATCCAAAACCTGCAAAAACAAAAAAAAACAAAGTTAAATCTAAAACAAATAAAACTTAGTCTAGCAATACTAACAACTATTTTGATATTAACAAAACTAAGGTTCCCAGCAACGGTGCCAAAAACTTGATAAGTTTCCGCAAGTGCACGGAATTATTGAAGTAATAAAAATATTGATCCACAGAGACCTTATTGTTAATTACCAAATAATTGTTTTCTCGCTAGCTAAGTAAACCAAATATGATGAAAGTAAGCAGTATAGCTAACACGAAGGATAATCAGAGAGATAAACATGGGACTAGGGTTTCATCCACCTTGATTTCAATGATAAGATATAAATAAAAGGTTCGTCAATCAAATCTTGCTACGATAAAGACCTAATTGACTTCATAAAAGGATTATCTCACTTTCATGCAGACAATCACACAGAGACCAATCCTCGCTTTCACGCAAGATCTATCCCAACGCTGCAGATAAGTAAACCATCAACAAAGAACTCAAAGACCACTTTCGTGCATTTGAATTCTAAGTTGATCATCACAAGTGGAGCCTCAAGGATCACCTTCGTGCATTCGAGTCTCAACACAGGTTCTACCTAGGGTTTTCCAACGTTTCGATCCTCACTTTCATGCAAGATCTCCACGTTTGACACAATAACTCACTCCTACATCAATATTATTAAACATGGCAATTAATCTACTAGAACAGATCAAATTAGATCTAACCTAAGGAAGAGATCTTAACATGCAATTCTAGGGTTCCAAGTTCTCAAGTAAATCACCTTTCAGTCTCATTGCGAAAACTCTAAAACATGGATAATAACATAGATCTATGGAAAGTTAAAGACAATTCATCACAAAAGTAGAATTATCACAACGAAGATTATCATGACGAAAAAGAAGAATTATCTAATCATTAAAAATCAAGGGGATTACAGCCCATGTGCCAAAATATGTGGAAGCTTGCATGGAGAAGAAAATACAATAATCTATAATTTCAGAAGATCAAAAATCAACTAGAAAAGAGGTTCTAGAAAATACAGCACGGTTGTGAAATATTTCACAGCCGTATTTTGCAAGCAAAACTCGATAGACAATGTTGTCACAATCGATTTCATCGATTCCTCCTCCGATTGAACTCCTTTTCCTCTGAAACTTCTGGTATGTTGTCTTCTCCTCCAGACGAAGCTTCTACACGAATATCATGGCCGGATATGGTCTCCACGCCTCTCAGAGTGAGGTCAAACCCTATCCACCTCTCTAGCAATTTCTCCCTCGATACTGGATAAAAGTTCTCCCTTTTTGTGCGTGTGTATTCTCCACTTAAACATGAAGCAGTAGCAGCTTTCCAATTCCAATTTGGAGCTCTGAATCAAAAGTTATGGCCCGAACAAGTTTCAGTCGTGGAAAACTCACGATTTTGACTAGAAATTATGGCCGTGTAATAATTTACGGCAGTGCCGTATTTTCATTCTGTGCACCGAAAGTCAAAATTACGGCCCATAAAATATTTCTCGATGGTGCTATAAAATCAGACAAGTTCTCTGGTCTGGATCACCCGGGAAATACAATACCGTAGAATCGTTTACGGCCGTACCGTAAAATCAGCAAAGATTTTTGTTCTGAAAGCGCTGAAAAATACGGCATTGTAATTCGTTATGGCGGTGCCGTAAAATCACAAAAACTTTCTGTTCGGAAAATCCTCCAAATTACGGCAGTTTTCTAATTTTACGGTACTGTTTGAAATTACGGTACCGTAAAATAGATTATGGCACTACCGTATTTTGCTGAGTTGCTCCGTTTTGCATGAAATTTCTTAGGTGACCTCCTCGTGATGATGGTAACTCTTTTATGTCTTTGATTTTGCTTGAAAAAGCCATGAAATAATGCCTTTTATTTGAAAATCATGAAAAACCAAAATAGAAGTAGACTTGGTAATATTCTATGAATTTAGCATGAAAACAAGTAAAAGATCCTCAATTTTAGCATGAAAAGATACATAAAATGATACAAAATATACTATATATTTTGGTGTCATCATTGTCGACAAAAATTAGGGCTTTCGGTCTATTTGTCTTCGTCTCGGCAAAAGCTCCCCTTTTGCTTCTTACAGCAAGGTGTTTAATGGCTTGGATCGATCACTATCTTGTCCGCAAGAATCGATTTCGGAGTTGACCGGGAAAATCGCGAGCAACTTTGTAATTACGGCGGAAATGAAGTTTACGGCAGTGCCGTAATCTGGACAGCGAGCTCTCGGGTCAAAATCTTCTAGAATTACGGTACCGTGAAGTGCTTTACGGTAGTGCCGTAATGTGAACAATGTCTTCCGGTTGAAAATCGACCCGAATTACGGTATCACAATTGAGTTTACGGCTGTTCCGTTTACGGCCGTGCCGTAATCTTCATCAAATCTCTGCCTGAAAATGCGTCGAAATACGACACCATAAAGATATTTACGGTGGTGTCGTAATTACATGAAGTTCTCTGCCTGGAAAAATCCCAAATTACGGCCCCGTAAAGATTATTAGGGTAGTGTTGTGTCCGTAAGTGTACGGATAATTGAAGTAATAAAGAAAGTATTGAATCCACAGGGACCTATGTTGCTGAGAACCGAATAATTGATTTTTCACTATCTAGGCAATCGAATGAGTGCAAACTAGCAAACGAAGACCCAAGCACTGAAACAGAATTATTAGAGAGAGAAGCTAGGACTAGGGTTTCATTCACTTTAATTTTAATGACTAGACATGAATAGAGATTTCATTAGTTTAATTTTATCATGACAAAGATGCAATTTACTTGACTAAAAGGATTATCTCACTTTTGTGCAGACAACCATGCAGGGATAAATCTTTGCTCTCGCACAAGAATCGTCCCAACGCTAATGATAAGTAAATCATCAAACTGAGAACTCAAGGATCACTTTCGTGCATCCGAGTTCTAAGTCGATAATCTATAGTGGAATTTCAAGGATCACTTTCGTGCTTTCGAATCTCGACACTAGTTTTACTCAAGGTTCTCTAACGTTCAGATCTTTGCTTTCGCACAAGATCTCCACGTTTGAAAGTTTAGACTCAATCCTAGATTTATATTATTATCATGGCAGTTAGCTTACTAGAATCGAACAAATAAGAAATAACCTAAAAAGGGCTCCTATCATGCAATTCTAGGGTTCCAAATCCTCAAGCAATTACTTTTCAGTCAATAGAAAAAAATTCTAAAACATAAATAATAATATAGATATAAGAACAAAACATCACATGAGTAAAATCGTCATGCTAAGATTAAGCAAGATGAAATAATAGAAAAGATAGTCATCTAGTCATTAAAACTCAAGTGAATTACTCCCCCATGTCCCAAAAGAGGTTTAAGCTATCATGGAAGGAAGATTACAATGATTCATAATGAAGAAAATCGAAATAGAGGAAGAGTTAAAATTACGGTACAGCCGTAAAGAAGTTTACGGTCGTAATCTGGGCGAGCAGCGGCGGCGCTCGGTTTTCTAGTGATTTCTCCTCCGTTTGATCTCTGATCACGTTGAAACATTAGGTGCTCCTTCTCCCCCTCTATGCGTAACTACTACTCAAATTTCACGGCTAAAGATGCACTGTACGCTTCCCGGTGGTGAAACCAAGGGTGGCGGCGTGTGAGGCAATTTCTCTCTCTGTGGTGAACGAAAATTAGGGCTTTTGGTGTGCTTGGCTTCATCTCATCAATTGCTCCCTTTCCTTCTTACAGCTTTGAATATTAGGGCCTGGATCATCCGCAATCAACCGCGCAAAAATCGGGCTTCGGAGTTGACCGGGAAAGTCACGAGTAGCGTCGTAATTATGGCCGTAATGGTTTTTATGGCAGTGTCGTAATCTGGACAATGAGGTCTCGGCTTAAAATCTTCTGGAATTACGGTACCGTAATGTTCTTTACGGTAGTACCGTAATGTTCTTTACGGTAGTGCCGTAATGTCAAAATCTTTCGGGTTGAGAATCGACCCGAAATACGGTACCGTAAGGATCCTTACGGTAGTACCGTAATCTCCATCAATCCTCTGATAAAAAATGCTCCAAAATACGGCACCGTGAAGATATTTACGATAGTGCCGTAATCATATGGGATTCTCTGCCCGGAAAACCTCCAAATTACGGTACCGTAAAGCATATATTGTGGGTGCCGTAATTTCCTCTGAAGCTCCAAATTTGCTGAAATTTGACGTGTGATCTCCTTTTGATGTTGTGAATTCAACTATGCACTAGGATTGCTCAAAATCGACTGAAAAACATGCCTTTTTGCCTAAAAATTATTAAAAATAGAAAAGAGTGTAGATTCCTCAAATATTGATAAAAAGGGCATAAAAATAAGCAAAGTCTATGAATATGATAGAAAACCATCAATAAAATAGCATAGAAATTGCCATATATTTCGGTGTCATCAAGTAGTGCCGTAATTTTGCTCTGTGAGTGCAATCAAATTATGGTACCGTAAAAACCATAATGGGGGTGCCGTAATTTTCTTTAAAGCCCAAATTCTTCCAAAATTTGCTGTGTGATCTCTGTTGTGACCTGAAAGGACACACTTTTAAATACAAGTAGGTAGACTAATTTAAGGAGTCGCAGCCAAAACTTTTTTGGCGCACAGGGAAACTTTTTTGGCGCACAGGGAACTTTCACCCCCTAATACGGCTCCAAAAACTTGTTGTCCCTAAACTTGTAGTGTCCGCAAGTGCACGGATACTCGAAGTAATAAAGAAAAATATCGATCCCACAGAGACCTTATTGTCATGTACCAAATAATTGTATTCTTGCTAGCTAAGTAAACCGAATATGATGCAAGTGAACGATATAGAGAGAACACGAAAGATAATCAGAGAGATAAACTAGGACTAGGGTTTCATCCACCTTGATTTCAATGATTAGATGTAAATAAAAGGTTTGTCAATCAAATCTTGTTATGATAAAGACTTAATTTACTTCATAAAGGGATTATCTCACTTTCGTGCAGACAATCATGTCGGGACCAATCCTTGCTTTCGCGCAAGATTTATCCCAATGCTAAAGATAAGTAAATTATCAATCAGAGAATTCAAAGATCACTTTCGTGCATCCGAATTCTAAGTTGATTGTCTCGAGTGGAATCTCAAGGATCACTTTCGTGCATCCGAGACTCAACACAAGTTCTACCTATGGTTCTCCAACATTCCGATCCTCACTTCCGTGCAAGATCTCCACGTTTGACAAACTAACTTAATCCTGGGTTCATAATTATCAACCTGGCAATTAATCACTAAAATAAAGAAATAAGAACCTAACCTAATTTCTTATGGTGAGTTCCTATTTATCAATTTTAGGGTTCCAATTCTCAAGCAAGTCACCTTTCAATCCTTATTGCAAGAACTCTAAACATGATAACAAGAAATAAACTAAGGAGAAACTTAGAGCGATAATCACATAGGTAAAATTATCATGGCAAAATTTTCTTGACGAAATAAAAAGGGATCTAATCATATAAAATCAAAGGGGATTACACCTCGTGTCCCAAAATATGTCTAAGCTTGCATGGAGAAAGAAAAACAATGAACCATAGTTTCAAAGTATCAGAAGTTGAAGAGAAGGAAGAAATAACCTTTACAATGCGGCTGTGAAATTAAACACAGTCGTAATTTGCAAGGAACTCGTTGTGAATAGTGCCGGCGACGCTTCTTTCGTTGATTCCTCCTCCGATCGGACTCCTTTTGCTCTGAAACTTCTGTGGTGTCCTCCTCTCCTGCAAACGAAGTTTCAGTGTAAAAATTACGGCCGGAGATGACCTCTATGCCTCTCGGCGCGAGGCCAAACCCTAGACGCCTCTCCGTCGATTACTCCCTCGATACTCCATAAAAATTAGGGCTTCCGGTGTATATGTGATCTTCTCGTCACCCCCCCCCCTGATTGCTTCTTACGGTTTCGAATATAAAGCTCTAGTTCGCCCACAATTGTCTCCGCAAGAATCAGACTTCAGAATTGACCTAAAAATTGCGTTCGACAACAGAAATACAGTAGTGTAATAGTTTACGGCACTGCCGTAAAATCAGTCGAGTTTTCTGTTCTGATGTCATCTAGGAAATAGAGCACCGTAATCTGGTTTACGGTACTGCCATAAAATCGGCTGAACTCTCTGTTCGGGAGTGACTAGAAAATACGGCCCGTGTAATCCTTTACGGGGGTGCCGTAAAATCAAGCAAAGTTTCTGTTCTGAAGCGCTCTAAAATACGGTACCGTAATCTGGTTTACGGTACTGCCGTAAAATTTGAATAACCTTCTGTTCGGGAACTCCTCAAAATACGATAGTGTTCTCGATATTACGGTAGCTTATAAAAACATGGTACCGTAATATAGTTTACGGCCCTACCGTATTTTGCTGAGATGCTCCAATTTTCATTAAATTTCTTGGGTGATCTCCTCTTGATGATGGTAACTCTTTCATGTCTTTGATTTTGCTTGAAAATACCTCAAAATAGTGCCTTTTTACCTGAAGATCATGAAAAACCAAAATAGAAGTAGACTTTGCAATATTTGATGAATTTAACATGAAAACAAGTAATAAGATCTTCAATTTAGCATGAAAAGATATCTAAAATGATATAAAATATACTATATATTTTGGTGTCATCAATCTCTTCTTGATGTTGTGAAATCGATTATGCACATGGATTGCTCGAAATCGACTGAAAAATAAGCCTTTTTACCTGAAAATCATCAAAAACATAAAAGAGTGTAGATTCCGCAAATATTGATAAAAAAGACATAAAATAAGCAAAGTCTATGAATATGACACAAAAATACTAATGAAATGGCATGAAAGTTTCTATAAATTTCGGTGTCATCAAATACATAAGGCTCAAACTTTGCTTGTCCTCAAGCAAAAACCAAAAATCTTCAAAAATTGGTCATAGGCATAGACTTTCTCATGGAAAATAAATTTCTAACATACAATCACTAATGAAAACTTCTCATCAAATGAATCATAAAATTTTAAACAGATATATCATCTTCTAAATCCAATTCTTAAGATCCACAATTTAGTCAAATAAAATTTTGCAACTCGCATAAAAAAAAGAATTTCAATCTCAAGACTTCATCCAATTTTTAGTCTAAATCTATTGTACTTTTGTCTATAGGAATAGGATATCCAAAATCTTTTTCCACTCAATTCTCTCTCTTTTTTTTCTTTCTAGATGACATGTACACACATAGATACATACTTTTTATTTCTTTTCTGCATCATTAACATTCTCTAACTTAATTACCACCTTTTTTCTGGTGACGAAGTTAGAGTACATTGACCACATAGTCAATGTAATAGAACTCATGTCTTTTTAGTAGAAAAAATTTTACTAAGACAGCAGGGTTAATGTGAATCGATTCCTCTCATCATTTTTTACTCTTTTTTTTTCCAGACTTCAACCTATGACCTTTGGTACCACTGCCAATTTTACACAGTGCCAAATAGGGGAGTCACTCACTATTTTTGTGGATTTTGGATTCTTTCTTCCCAACAAATAGTAAAATAAACAAAACCTCAATCAAATTCATCTATTGACATCAATTCTAAATTTCATACTCATATGCTAATTTTATTCAAAGAAATGGCTTCACTTTCAAATTAAATTATTTTAACAACATATCTCCCTAAAGATCTTACTCATCAATCAATGGAAAATTTCAAAAAGAGATATGTGTGAGAGAAATAAATTTGACATGATAGGTCTAATTCTAATCTCAATTTTGAATTTACTCATCAACATCAATCATCAACAAGTCATATACAATAATCACAAAAGTAGATCAAGGCCACAAATCAATCATATCTATCAAAATATCATCATGTAGATAAAAAATGAAGTAGTGGGTGGCGGACACAAAAACATGATTCAACGATGAAATACAAAAGGGGAAAGGAAGGGGATACTTACAAAATTCTACCAATCCTTTTTGTCGGGTATTCTTTCTCTTCTCCTCTCTCTCTTTCTTCTTCAAAAATAAAAATTAATTCTAAGTTAAAACTAAGATAAAAGTAAATAAAAGGAAGTGAACTAAAGTTAGAAAGCTTGGGTTGCCTCCCAAGAAGCGCTAATTTAAAGGTCGTTAGCTTGACACTTTTGCTCTCGGATTTGTTCGTGGTTCATCTAAGTAAAAAACTCTCCTTTTCTTCAATTCACTCTTCTTGATAATAGTGCTTAAACCTCTGACCATTAACCTTGAATTCTCCTGTTTCTTCACTCCATATATCCACGGCTCCGTAAGGATAAGCTTTTTTTACCTGAAAAGGCCCAGACGATCGAGACTTAAGTTTTCCAGGAAAAAGTCTCAATCTAGAATTGAATAAAAGAATAAAGTCACCTGGTTGGAAATCTCTCCTGAAAATATGTCGATCGTGCCATCTTTTGGTCCTCTCCTTGTAAATTTTTGCATTCTCATACGTAGAAAATCTAATTAATCTAGCTCATTTAATTGTAATCTCTGTTTTTCCCCCGCATTCTTTAAGTCAAAATTCAGCATCTTGATTGCCCAGTATGCCTTATGTTCAAGTTCTATAGGCAGGTGACATGATTTTCCATAAATCAATTGAAATGGAGACATACCTAATGGTGTTTTGAAAGCAGTCCAGTAAGCTCACAAGGCATCGTCAAGTTTGAATGCCCAATCTTTCCTAGTGCGTGATATAGTCTTTTCTAAAATTCCCTTTATCTCTCTGTTTGATATCTCCACTTGTCCACTTGTTGGAGGATGATAAGATGTTGCCACTCTATGATTCACCTCATATTTTCTAAGTAAGGCTGAAAACTTGTGTTGTATGAAATGCGAGCCTCCATCACTGATTACTACCCGTGGGGTCCCATACCGTGGAAATATAATCTTTTTGAATAATTTAACAACAACTCTTGAATCATTGGTAGGTGAAGCAAGAGCTTCAACCCATTTTGAAACATAGTCAACTGCTACCAAAATGTACTTGTTACCTCCTGAAGATGGGAACGGTCCCATAAAGTCAATCCTTCAAACATCAAATATCTCAACTTCAAGAATATTGGACAATGGCATCTCATGTCTTATGCTAATGTTCCCCATTTTTTGACATCTATCACAAGATAACACAAAGTTTCTTGCGTCTTTGAAAATGGTGGGCCAATAGAATCGTGATTGTAACACTTTATAAGCAGTATTTTCAGTAGCGGCATGACCACCATAAGAATATCCATGACATTGATACAATATATATGTGATCTCTTCTTCAGGCACACATCTTCTAAAAATACTGTCTGCACATCTTCTAAACACATAAGGCTCATCCCAAAAATAGTATTTTACCACAGCCAAGAATCTCTTTCTCCTTTGGTAATTCAAATCAGGAGGAAAAATATTAGCAACAAGGTAATTTACTATGTCAGCATACTAGGGGGCTTTGATTTGTTTAATGGTTAAGAGTTGTTCTTCTGGGAAGGAATCATTGATCTCATTATTCTTTTCAGTATCCACCATTATCCCCGAAAGATGATTTGCAACAAAGTTTTCTAATCCCTTTTTATCTCTAATTTCCAAATCAAATTATTGCAAGAGTAGAATCCATCTGAGCAAGCGTGGTTTGCTATCCTTTTTCTGCATTAAGTATTTCACAGCTACATGGTCAGTGTACACTATCACCTTGGAGTTAATCAAGTATGATCTAAATTTATCAAAAGCAAATAAAATAGCCAAAAGTTCCTTTTCAGTGGTAGTGTAATTCCTTTGTGTTTCATCCAAGGTCCTGCTAGCATAATGGATAACATAGGGCTTTTTATCTTTTCTCTGCCCTAAGACTGCTCCAATTGCATAATCACTGACATCACACATGAGCTCAAAGGGTAAATTCCAATATGGGGGCTGGATGATAGGTGATGAAACTAATGCCTTCTTTAATTCCTAAAAAGCAGATAAACAATTATCATTAAAAGAAAATTTTACATCTTTACAAAGTAAATTAGTAAGAGGTCTAGCAAGTTCAGAAAAATCCTTAATGAATCGCTGGTAAAATCCTGTATATCCTATGAACCTTCGGATCTCCTTCACTGTGGTGGGTGGCACCAATTTCTCTATTACTTCAATTTTGGCTTTGTCAACTTCAATTCCTCTCTTTGAAATCAAATGCCCCAAAACTATACCTTGCTTAACCGTGAAATGACAATTTTCCCAATTAAGCACATGGTTAGTTTCTTCACATCTCTGTAACTCTTGAGATAAATTAGCCAAACACACATCAAAAGAAGAGCCATATACAGAAAAATCATCCATAAAGACATCCATAAAGTCTTCAATAAAATCATAAAAGATTGCCATCATGCATCTTTGAAATGTAGCAAGAGCATTACATACACCAAATGGCATTCTCCTATATGCAAAAGTTCCATATGGGCATGTGAAAGTGGTTTTATCTTGATCATCAGGATGTATAGGAATTTGAAAAAAGCCAGAATATCCATCTTAAAAGCAAGAATGAGAGTGGTTTGCCAATCTTTCAACCATCTGATCAATGAAGGGTAAAGGGAAGTGGTCTTTCCTAGTGACAGCATTCAGTTTTCTATTATCTATGCACATGCGCCAACTAGTAACAGTTCTAACAGGAATCAATTCATTATCTTTGTTCTTCATAACAGTTACTCCTCCTTTTTTAGGAACACAATGTACATGACTTTCTCATTTGCTATCAGAGTTAGGATAGATAATACCTGCATCAAGTAATTTTAGAACCTCTTTCTTTACAACTTCTTTCATGGAAGGGTTCAGTCTTCTTTGGAAATCTACATGTGGATTGTGCTCTTCTTCCATCAAGATCCTGTGCATACAAAAAGAGGGGTTAATTCCTTTCAAACCATTAATTGAGTACCCAATTACGTTTCTATGACTTCTTAATTCCTTGAGAAGCAAATCTGTCTCCCTTTCTCGTAACTATCCATCAACAATAACAGGGTAAGTAGAATCAGGACCAAGAAACTCATAGCGAAGGTTATCAGGTAAAGCCTTAAGTTCGATTTTTGGAGTCTTTTCTTCTTTATCACAAGCATTGCATTCTAAAAGTTCATCATTTTCAGAATTGGTTCTTTCATCAAATACAGAGTTAGAATCATGTTCAGAGAGTTCAACAAACAAATCATAAATAATATCATCCACATCATGCATACTACAACAAGATTCAGAATTTGAGGGGTTTTTAATGGCTTCATGTAAGTCAAACTCAATTCTATCATCCCCAATGTTAAATGTGAGCTTACCGTTCTTTATATCAATAAATGCTTCTGCTGTGGCTAAAAATGGTCTACCAAGTATAATAGAGATTTTTGTATCTTCCTCCATCTCTAGAACTACGAAATCCGCTGGAATAAAATACTTACCTACTTGAATGGACACATCTTCAAGAATCCCTGCAGGATATTTAACTGATCGATCGGTGAGCTATAAGGATATTGAAGTGGGTTTTAGCTCTCCTATGTCTAGTTTCCTACAAATAGACAAAGACATTAGGCTTACACTAGCACCCAAATCACATAAGGCTCGATCAAAAGTCATACTACCAATAAAACAAGGGATAGAAAAACTACCTGGATCCTTCAATTTGGGTGGCACTTTGTTTTGGATAACAGCACTACATTCTTCAGTTAAAGCCACCGTGCCATAGTCCTCTATTTTTCTTTTATTAGACAATATTTCTTTCAAAAATTTGGCATAGGTGGGCATTTGGGATAAAGCTTCAGTAAATGGAATGTTAATGTAAAGTTTTTTCAAAACATCTAGAAATTTTCCAAATTGTTTGTCTAACTTTTCTTATACTAACCTTTGGCGAAAGGGTATAGGTGGCCTATAAGGTGTTGAAGAATCAAGGTTAGAATCCTTTTCCTTACAAGACACATCCCCTTTTGGTTCATCACCCTTTTGAGGTGGCGAACTAGGTTGGGCTTGCTCTTGTTTAGAAAATTTTTCTAATCCTAATTCATCATCATAATCAATGATAGGCTCTTTCTCATTGTTTACAACTTTCCTTTTTGGTTCTTCTAATTGTTTCCCACTTCTCGTCATGATAGCATTGCAGTGTTCATTAGGCATTTGATCTTGTAAAATTCTATTGTGAATAGCTAAGAATTCTACTTGAGAGGCAAGTTGACTAATCATTTTTTTAAGATCCTCAATTTCTTTGTTATGATTTTGCATGAATTGATTTTGATTAGTCATAAACTTGTCAAGAAAATATTCTATACTAAAAGAATTTACCTCTTGAGTTAGGGGTTGGTATTCCTCACTTTCATTCTTACCATGATGATGACAATGTAGCAGTTCTTCTTCAGGATCCCAATGGTTATAGTTTAAGGACATTTCTTCAAATAGAGTAAAAGCTTCTTCAATGGTCTTGCTCATGAGGGCTCCTCCTGCAGCAGCATCAACGATTAGACGGGTATTATAAAGTAGGCCATAATAAAATGTATGAATTGAAAGATGGAGAATCATTCAGCAAGATTAGTCCCAATGCTGAAGATAAGTAAATCATCAAAGATAGAACTCAATGATCACTTTCATACATCCGAGTCTCGACACTAGTTTTACTCGTGGGTCTCCAACGTTCCGTTCCTTGCTTTTGCACAAGATCTCCATGTTTCATAATTTAGACTCGATCTTTAGATTCATATCATTGTCATGGCAATTAATCTACTAGAATCAAACAAATAAGAACTAACATAAGAGGGTTCCTAACATGCAATTCTAGGGTTCCAAGTTCCCAAGAAAATTACTTTTCAGTCTATTGCTAAAACTCTAAAGCATGCATAATGATATGGATCTAAAAAGAGTCTAAGAACAATTACCACATGAGTAAAATAATCATGCTAAGATTAAACGTGACGAAATAATGGAAGAATAGTTATCTAGTCATTAAAAATTAAGTGAATTACTCTCCCATGTCCCAAAATAAGTTTAAGCTATCATAGAGGGAAGATTACAATAATCCATGTTGAAGGAAATCGAAAGGGAGAAGAAAGAGAAATTACGGTATGGCCGTAAAGAAGTTTACAGCCGTAATCTGGGGCGAACAGCGGTGGCGCTCGATTTTCTCGTGATTTTCCTCCGTCTAGTCTACTTTCACCCTGAAACATCTGGGACACCTTCTCCTCCTATATGCGTAGCTTCCACTCAAGTTTCACGGCCGGAGATAGCCTGTACACTTCCCGGCGGTGAACCCTAGGGCAGACGCGTGAAACTTGATTTTTCTCTGTTTGGTCGACAAAAATTAGGGCTTTCGGTCTCTTTGTCTTCGTCTCGGCAAAAGCTCCCCTATTGCTTCTTACAGCAAGGTGTTTAATGGCCTGGATCGATCACAATCTTCTCCGCAAGAATCAGTTTCGGAGTTGACCGGGAAAATCGTGAGCAACTTTGTAATTACGGCGGTAATGAAGTTTATGGCATTGCCGTAATCTGGACAGCGAGCTCTCAGGTCAAAATCTTCTGGAATTACGGTACCATGAAGTGCTTTATGCTAGTGCCATAATGTGAACAATATCTACGGGTTGAAAATCGACTCAAATTATGGTACCGTAATTGAGTTTACGACCATGCCGTAATCTTCATCCAATCTCTGCCTGAAAATGCGTCAAAATATGGCACTGTAAAGATATTTATGGTGGTGCCGTAATTCCATGAACTTCTCTGCCTGGAAAAATCCCAAATTACGGCACCGTAAAGATTATTACGGTAGTGCTGTAATTTTGCTCTGTGAGTGTAGTCAAATTACGGTACCGTAAAAACCATAATGGGGCTGCCGTAATTTTCTTTGAAGCTCCAATTCTTCTGAAATTTGCTATGTGATCTCTTCTTGATGTTGTGAAATCAATTATGCATTTGGATTGCTCGAATTCGACTGAAAAACAAGCCTTTTTACCTGAAAATCATCAAAAATAGCAAAGAGTGTAGATTCCGCAAATATTGATAAAAAAGGCATAAAAATAAGCAAAGTCTATAAATATGGCACAAAAATACTAATGAAATGGCATGAAATTTTCTATAAATTTTGGTGTCATCAGGTAGGCTTTAATTGAGTAAATTGGTTAATCCAGATCAGTTTGGGAGTCTGATGCATCACGGATGCATCTTAGGAGTTAGAGATGATCATATGGAGTCAAGGTATGTTTTAACATCAGTTGACCACATTTGACCTTAGTTGACTAGGTCTAGTCAAGAGGTCAAGTGTTGTAAAAGGCATTGGATTTATTCGGAGGCTTGTCAACTTGATTTAATGTAATGTAGAGGGGTCAATAGCTTAAGCGCATAATTAAATGTAGTGTTGACTTGATTTATTTGTGACTTAAGCAGTGGGAGTTGCATGTAAAACTCTATATACAAAGGCATAGGGGTGCATATCATCTTGCATCTTGTATCTTGCAACCCTAGCCGCCCAAGGAGACTCTCTCCTCTAAACCTAGCCACCACCCATCCTCCCCACTTGGCATTGCCATCAACCATCAATCATCCCTTGCTTGATTTTGGCGATAAGGAAAGAGGAAGGGTGCATCTTCTTTGAGTAGGCAATTACTCTAAGGAAGAAGGGCATGGTACATCACCATTAGTGCAAGTGGTAGTGCTTCCCACTCCTTGCCGCCATCACTCCATATTCTCCTTGGTGCCATTTCCTTGAGAGTGGCACAAGTTGACAAGCAAGCAAAGGCATGGATCTTCTTCCCAAAGGCTAGCACTAGGCATGGAAGAAGAGGTCCCAAGGAGCCTGTATGTGCATGAGCATAATGGACGGGCACATGGGCATCTCAACGTCATCATCGCCAGCACTTAAAATTACTAAAAGGTACTACTCTATCACATCCGGTGGTGCACTCATAAGAACGATCTATGGTTTCCAGGAAATCTGTTTACGGCCAACATTTCCACTTATGTTTTTGGCTTTTAAATTGGCTCGGGGTTTCCCAATAGTGGTATTAGAGCAATCTTATGTGGCTGTTGTGTCCGCAAGTGCACGGATACTTCGAAGTAATAAAAATATCGAACCACAGAGACCTACGTGTTAAGTACCAAATAGATGTTTTCTCACTAGCTAAGCATACCGAATATGATGAAGTAAAATATGCAGAAAAGTGTGCTAAAGGATGATCAAAGGGAAAAACTGGGACTAGGGTTTAATCTACCTTAATTCCAATGACTAGAAGGAAATAAAGGCTGCCAGTCTAATTTTGATATGACAAAGATATAATTTACTTGATAAAAGGATCATCTCGCTCTCGCGCAGACAAT
>JANTFE010012232.1:22035-34563 GCA_027562315.1 Costus pulverulentus | reverse complement strand
TGCGGAACTTAAAAATAATGTTGCAACATATAATCCCAAAATATCAAAATGCAACAAGTTTTCAAAATAACATCAAACATAATTAAATCCTTGGAGATCCTTGGAGACGTCCCTACATCATCTGGGGTCAAGACTTTGTTAGAACTTCAATATCTTCATGTACTATCTGTATGTGAAGTTTTATGAGTAACACAATATATGGATTAAATTAAGTGGTGTTGTACCTATATTTGGCACTGTTGTTTGGGCCTTGTAAAACAAGAACCTCATTCACTATCTCCATGCGAATGGATTTGTGGATTCAATCTCTTTTCAGGAGAATGAGTCGGATCTACCTCTTTCAAGAGCTAGACGCGCACGAGCCTTGTTTGCTAAGGACAACAATAGCGATGCTATTCACTTTTTTAGAAGTGGAAGATTAGGAGACTTGTTGGACCTCATACACTTTAGTGTGTGTGGACAGGTCTAATAAGTAAGCCATAGATAAAAGAGCTTTCTGACTTGTTGGAAAGCACTGGAGCCATAGTTTATGATTATCCTAATGAGTATGAGATTCCTCATAGCTCACTCCTTCTAGAACTCCTTTTTTTAAAGAGTGAGTGTCTAAATGGAGGAATCAAGTCATGCTTTGCATGATTCGATACAGGATAAGTCATGTAACTCCTTGTTAAAGGTTGTGCAAAAATGAACAGTTTTTCCTGAACACTGATAGGTGTTCCATATCTGATGCATATGTGTATGGATTATCCTTTGGGAATACTACTTCCATGATCCCACAGGAGAGCAACTTGGTTGCTGCTCAGAGTGTTAATTTTCTTCGGAAAATTTTTCTCTTGAAAAAGGCTAGTGGGAGGAAGTCTGACTTGGATGTAGTCCAAGGTCAGTCATTTGACACACTTGGTCAAAGATGGAATCTGAGCCAATTATATAGGTTGTGGGTAACTTGAGGCTCAGAACACTCAAGCTGTACAAGTTGAATAGATTTGTCTGGTTTTGATTTATGGGTAACTCCTAACTCAATGCAGATAATCATCATTCGATGATGCTTGAGTGCAGTGGGAGCTTGATGACATCTCTGGTCTTGTATGTTGGGGACATACAGATCATCAAAGACGATATCCCGATCCTTCACTTGGTGAATAGATGATTGGGAAATGTCATGTGATGAATGACTCAGTGGACATCACCTATGGGGTAGGTGTGAGAGCTTTTGAAACTCCAAGTGCTAAGTCATATAACATACATCGATGATGGTATGTTATAGACCAGATGTTGTTTGTGCCGCGAGCATAACCAATGGATACTAGGTCCAATCCAGGTGCATGACACTGGATATAGGGTAAGGAACGTCCTTAGGTTCTACAAAGAACTAAGGGTTGGTTCTTGATCATCAATAACAGGAAAAGCTCAGTGTATTCACTTGGCAGCTAGTTCCAGTCAGACCAGTGACAGTCTAGCTATTCCTGTAGTGGTGCTAGAAGCTTTGGGAGCTTCAGAGCAGAGTATGTAAATGCTTTTGGGAAGCAGTGGGAGTTCTTTGTTGAACTTCACAAGCGTACTCATATGCTTATACTTTGTCTTGGGGACAGAGGTACTTAAGATATAGCCGATATGAACACTGATACAATCATGCTAGGCCCATAGACTGATGCTCTGGTGCAGCAGGAGCGTGGCAAGTCGTGCTTAGGACACGGTGTTGAGGTTGCTCAATACAAGGTCCTAGAGCAAGTGGGAGATTGTTAGTGTTTATGCCCTAGGACCTTAGGATGGTCCATTGGGACATGTGTATCACATCTATTTGATAGATGAGTTATCATGGCATTGTTGTTGTTATGCATGTTTGTACATCTGCGCATTTGTACATTTGCAATTACAATGTCCCTAAGAGATAGATTTTATCTAATCTCTATGATTATCCCTGGTCGAGAATCATAGTGGATATGAGACAGCTATGATTCACTTGAGACCGGTATATGCGCTAGTTGAGCACGGGTTGCTAACGCAGGCATATAGGTATATCAAGAGAGTTATACTAGATCGACTCGCCGAGGGGATTCATTTCGGTGCCACGAGATGAATATCACAGTGACAGAGTTGTGCTTGTCCTGGACATGAGGGAATTGTGTTTCTATATGGTAAGTGGGACACTTTGATGCAACCTAACACTTCGCCGTAAAAGGGGAGTCATAACGGTTGTTATTGGGTATGTTACAAGCCGTATGAGGGATTCAATGTGCCAATAGAGGATTGGCCCCTTCCTTGTAGGGAAGCTTGATTGTCCATGGCGCCCCTATATGGATGACTAAAAGTGTATGACCATACCCAGGTGAGAACCTAATTTAGTCATGCCATAATATTGGGATTAACAAGTGTGACACACTTGCCCAATCTGGACATCAGTTGGCAAAAGGACAAAGTTGTACTTGTGCTTTGTCGCAGTTTTAGGGGATGTCGATGATGACACCATTCAGACGACTTGGGTAGCAATGATGTACTGCTAGGTGCCACTCTTTTCTTGTGATGATTTAATCATCACTGCCAACGTCTGAAGAACCCACAGGGTCGCACACCTAGACATTGGAGTTCTTATATTGATCGTTTAGCCTCTGATCGAATCATTGTGTGATTCGGATCATTTTGGAGAACTGATGCATTGAGACTTTTACAGAGGAGATGATATTTTATTTTAGTTCTTGTTTGGCCACTAGTTACCTCTAGTGGACCACGTTTGACCTCTGTTGACCTATGTTCGGAAAATGAGTCAAACAAGGGTCTTGGTGCAAGTTTAGGCTAGGCACTTTAGTCACATGAATAAAATAAAATTATTGATTAGCAGGATAATTTTTCTCTTGGCTAATTAATAGGCTTAGGCACAATTTATAATTAATAGCGTCAGTGGGGATTCGAACCTGTGACGCTGATCTGGTTAATTGTGAATAGGCGCCTTTATGCATTATCCCACATGGGAAAAATCTCCAAGGCTGATTTGGCTCTGCTATTATAAATAGAGAGGCCCACCTGGGAGATTGTTGCACTAGACTCTTCTCTTGTCTCTTGTTGTTGCCTCCCTTCTGCTGCTTGGCGTGAGGGTCTTGGAGGTGACGACAATAAAATGTTTTTTGCATCAATGGTTAGGACAAGTGGTAGTGCTACCCACTCCTTGTCGCCAACGGTCCCTGCTCTCCTTGGCATTGGCGCAAGTCGAGATAGTCAAGAGGCATGGATATCATCTCCCGAGGCTAGCACCATGCATGGAGGTTGGAGAGATCTCGAGGAGTCTGTGTGTGCGCGATTGTAGAGGATGGGCCCCTTGCGTGTCTTCATCATCGGCCACTCCTTGAATTTTTTGATAAGGTACTACTCTTCACATCCTTCAGTTTTCTCTAGTAAGTGATCCTAGTGTTTCTGGATTTCTATCTCGGACCTCTGCTTCCGCTGTGTTTAAAGTTTTTTTGAGGTTCGGGGATTCCCAACACATACCTAGGTGAATACTTGATTTAGTCATGACCATGAGATTAGGTGAAAATAAGTGATTCACTTGTCCAATTAGATATCAGTTCAGCAAAGAGACTGTAATGCATCTATACCTAGTTGCGAAGATGGGGATGTCGATGTTGATATTCCTTCCGATAACTTGGGTAGCAGCGATGCACTGCTATGTGCCACTCACTGCTTGTGGTGAACTTATGTCAGCACTGCCAACATCAGAGGAATCTACAGGGTCGCACACATTGATATTCGAGTTCTCATATTGATCAAGAAGCCTTGTGATCGAGTTATTAGTTAACTCATATCTATATGGGAGATTTCATCAGCACCAATGGGCCAGATGATATGGAAGAGAGTTATTGGAGACAAGCTTTATTTTTGGTAGGTTGACCCAAAATTGACCATGGTTGGTCACATTTGACTTTGGGTTGCATTGGATTGGATCCAATGTCTTAATCAACCTTTGTAATGAAATTTGGGCTAGCTCATTGTGCAATGGGGCCCAATAACAAGTTGTCATGAGGAGATAATGGGCTAAAAGGGTATAATGGGGAGAAATCTCCTCCCGTTGGCGCCTAAGGGCATAATGGGGAGGAGTGGGCACCTATTGCATCTTTGGAAGGTATTGGTGCCTATCCCTTCATCCTTGGATGGAAACCTTACCTCTATGGCAAGGGTTGGGGTGCATATGCCCATAGTGACTTGTATGCTAAGTCCTAGGCGCATATGGAAGAGGGTTAGAGGTTTATGGAAATTCCTTGGAGTCTTTCCTTGCTTCAAACCCTAGTCGTCCACACCCAATTAACCCTAGCCGACTTATCCTTCATGAATTGCGCCCACACCCTAATGTTGCCGCCCCCTTGCTTCTATATATTATATGTCATGCGAGAGCATGAGATGAGATCAATTGGTGTGATCAACATATGTGAGAGCAACAAAGGAAGTTGGCGTGAGCAACTTCAAAGGGGCGAGAGCATCGGACTTTGGTGCATCTCTTCCACCCTTGGCCGCAAGATTCTTCTTCTCTTCCTCCTCTTGGTGCAAGTGAAGGAAGACCTTGGTGGCATCTCCATCTTTCTCCATTTTTTTCTTGGGACAAATTCTCTAGAAGGTGGCACAAGTGATCAAAGGAGGAGTCTAAGGTTTTGACCTTCTTCCCGAGGCTAGCACCGGGCGTGGAAGAAGAGGACTCGAGGCATCCGTGTGTGCGAGACTGTAGAGGGTACACACTTGGATGTCTACAGCGGCATCGACACTTCTTGCTTCTATGTACTTTCTATCTCATCGTGTCGACCCCCTCGCAGGACGATCTTCACTGGGTTTTTGGGACCAGCCTATTTCAGGGATATTCTTCCGTTGCGTATGTAATCCGTAATGTCAAAATTTGTAAAATATCTCCGGTGTTTCCCAACAGTGGTATCAGGGCGACTTGCGAGCCTCGAACGATTTTTTTATGCTTTTCTATGCTCACATGCCATGTAGTACTTTTCGCAAATTGCATATACTAGTGGTGCATGTTTTCTTTTAGTAAGAAAGTTGTATGTTTCTAGTTCCTATCCTGTATTCAATTTCTTTTGGATTTTTGGGTTATTTTTCTGATTGATTTAAGATCATAAGGCATACGTAATTTTGTCAAGTAGGACGGGCATTGTGTCCTTAGACTGGCCGGGTCTCTTGATCTAACAAAATTGCCAGCCGATTTGGTCTATGAAATCGTCATGAAACTTCATCTCAAATAATTAAAAGATTTGTTTTAATTATTGTTTTATGATAAGGAAAAGAAACTTGTTTTATGATAAACTAAAATTTTAGATTTTATATTTTTCATGAGCATATAGAATTGCATGAGTTAATACATTGTTTGTGCATGATGTTATGATCATTAGTCAAGCCCCTTAGCATGCCTGTGTTGTATTCTTGTGAGGCCTGCGTGCCGCCTTTCTTTTTATTTTACTTTGTGAAATTCAAGATGAAGATTAGGGGGCTCTTATGTTGCGAAACCCCGGGGATATTTTACAATTTTTCAGAGTCATCACAACAATTGAGAAGACTTCAGCCTTTGATGGAAGAAGAGCTCCAAGCTCTCCAAGGATTGTCGCCCCTCTTGTTCTACACGCCTCCAAGGAATGTAACATGAAGAGGGGGTGGCAAGGGTCCCTTAAATAAGAATAAGAGGCAATTAGGGTTACTAGGAAAGAGTTGGCGATAAGGGTCTGAATTAAGGAGGTTATTTAATCAATAATATTGATCAAATCCTTAATTCTAATTGCGCCAAGGCCTTGCCTTAATCAGCGAATGCCACAAGTGCCCAACAATTTACTAAAGAAGAAAACTCCTCATCTATTCGCCAAGTGCAAGTCAAGGCAAATTAAGAGTTTACTAATGGGGTATGGGCACAAGTCCTAATCCAATTAGGACTCTAATTATGTAAATAATCAGCCCCACTTGCACCCAATTAATTCTCATTCAATATCTCAAGTGATTAGATTGAATCCTAAGCCAAATCAATTACTTCAAGATACCAAACATACACTAGGCGCCAATCCTAGTCCAACTAGGATTCTTCCATGCGCCTATGCTATAAATTCCTCCCCATTATACCCTTTAAGCCTCTTAGCTCTTCATTACAACTTAATAGCAAGCCCAACCAAGCAATGGGGTCAAGCCCAAAGTCCATTATGCATGTTAACCAAGCTATAGGATCCAATCCAACTTAACCCAAGGTCAAATGAGGCTAACCATGGTTAATTTGGTCAATATGCCAATAATGGAAGTTGGCCCTAATAAGTTTCTTCCATCTCATCAGGCTCATTCGCGCTGATGAAATCTCCCTAATAGATTCGAGTTATCCAATAACTCGATCTAAAGGCTACCCGATCAATATGAAAACTCGAGCACAATATGTGCGACCCTGTAGGTTCCTTTGACGTTGGCAGTGTTGACCTAAGGTCACCACAAGCAGTGAGTGGCACCTAGCAGTGCATCGCTGCTACCCAAGTCATCGGAATGGATATCGACATCGACATCCCCATCATCGCGACTAGGTACAGATGCATTACAGTCTCTTTGCCGAACTGATATCTGATTGGACAAGTGTGTCACCACTTGTTTTCACCCAATCACATGGCTATGACTAAATCAGGTTTTCACCTGGGTATGGCCATACACTTTCAGTCATAGAACCATAGAGGAGCTCCATGGATATCAAGCTTCCCTCAGGAAGGGGCAAATCCTTTGTTTGTACATTGACCTTCTCATATGGGTCGTGACATGCTTAATGACAACTGTTATTACCTCCCAACTATGGCGAGGTGTTAGGTTGTATTAAACCATGTCCCTAACCATATAGAATGGCCAATGACCTCAAGTCAAGAGATCAATGCATCTCCTATCACTTGTGAAGATAACTCATGACACCAAGTCATTGCCTCACAGCGGGTCAGTCCAGTATATCCTCCACTGATATACCTATATGTCTGCGTTAGCACCTAATGCCTAACTAGCCCATATACCAGCCTCACAAGTACCAGAGCTGTCCCATATCCACTCAAGTACATCAACTGGGGACAATCATTTGAGCACAGATCCAATCTGTCTCTAGGGACATTACCATGTAAGTACATAATCGCAGATGTAGACAAACATAGATAATGATAATGCCAGAATGATATATAAATATCAAAGTCAAGTAGTACAATAATGGATCAATTACTAGGTCCTAGGACATATACACCAACAACATCCTACAAAAATCTTTGAGGCGTGCTTGCTTGGTTGCGCATCTAGTAAGGTGGCGCAACAAGCATCTACCTTGTTGGCGCAAGCATGCATGGTGGCGCAAGGAGGCATGGCCGACCCCTTGGGCTTGTAAGCTAGGTTTCTTAGCCCTTGCATGGTAGCACATCTTCCATGGAGGAGGAATCATGGCATTGTGATGGAGGCAGAGACCACAGGCCATGAAGGTACAAATAGAGCCTACGACTTCCCTAGTCAAAGGCCTCGAAGCCCTCGAATAAGCTAGCAAGCTAAATCCTGAAGCTTGCTAAATAAAGGAACTACTTGAATTACTCAATAAACTCAAGATGCTCAAATAAGGAGATGCTGCATCGCACAAACCAGGATCTACATTATTTACGCCAGCACATGAGGAATTATGCACTTAATCAAATCTGCGATCATCACGGAATAACTACTCCAGTCGAGCATCAACTCTCCAACAACGTGCAAGCCTACGATGGAAACAACAACATTCATCTTTCTACTGCAATCAAAGAAGGAAAGCAGCAACGTCCCTTCAGCATCTCGCCTTCAACGTCTCTTCAACATCTCGCCTTCAACGTCTCCCTACTGCTCCCGATTGGAAGCTGCAAACCAGGAAACATCTTCTTCAATGGATTCTCTGCTGCCAAAGAAGGAAGTTACAACGTTCGTCTGCAAACGTCTGCTGAATCCTCACCATATATGTATCACGGAAACATAATGTAATCGTCAGAATTATTGAATTTGAATGGAATAGCTTCTATGTCTCCATGGCATCGAATGTCTTCTCCTTTCCCCTCCTCCTCTGAGGTACTTGTGTCACCTAGCTTTCCCCTCTTTCCCTCTTCTCTATTCTATTCTCTTCACCTAATTCTCTCCCTATTTGCTGCATCCATTCGCACGCTCCAACAAATCCCAGAACTTTCAAAGTTCCGTGAGTCACCGCCGATGATCCATTCGTCGGATCCCCACGGAACCTTAGCTACCACGTCGCCTTTCCTGGACGAGCCTTTAGCCGCTAGCATCCATCCATCCATAGCTCTGATTGTTGGAATCGAACGCCTGTTCGGATCCCCTATTTCTGCTTAGTTTTCGCAGCCTTCTGCCCTTCGTCGTCGTTCTCCACTGGCCGGCCCCCATGCGACCCCAAACTCCGGCCACCACCTATCCTCCTCCAGAAGAACCTACAATCGTAGCAGGTTCGCCATTTGTGCACCACCGGACGAATGGCGACAAAACCCTACTCACCCGTGTGACTTCCCCTATTTTTCTAGATTTCCACCGTGTCTCCTATTTCCAGTTGCCTATTTCCAATTAATATTAATCTGACTAAGCATCTTTTCGCATGTATCTTAAACAATCGATGCAACACAAGTCTTGATCTTTGGCAAGAATAGGAAGACCTCATCTTGATCTACTAGAGGGATTAGTCCAATAAACCCAAACATCAATGGATCATCCTGTGAGACAGAGCATTTTCTGAAGAATGAATAACTTCTACAATTGTTTCATATAGTGATCTGATTAGTCTTCTTCTTGCAGGTATTCAACATGGTTGGACTTGATAGGATCCCTAATCCCTGAAATGTTCAGGAAGAACACATTTCACTTTACTTATCGGATCACTTGGTCCTATTGAAGAATCATCAGATTGGCGTAGGAGTCCTTGCAACTTTTTAGGACTGATACAATTTCTGTGCTATTTGAATTTGCTGATCTGATAAACCATTTTCTTGAAGATGTTTTACAAGCCTGACAAATCATGACTCCCTATTTTTGGCACGCCTGAAAAGAATTAGTTTTATTCTACAATTTGGCTTAGTCAATTCGAATTTTGAATATATGGATTTACCTACAAAGCGTAGCAACTTTTCTTAAATGAATATCCTCTGCAATGTTCTTTCCAGCCTTAGATTTTTGCTTGTCTCCTTATTCCTGGTTGTTTCCTAAAATTTTAATCTTTTTTTCTAAAAGATATTTTTGACAACATGTTAGTTCTTGCATGCTAGCTTGTTTTCTTTCCTTAGATTTAGGTTTTCATTCTAGCCCAAATTGCATGCTCCCGTCCTACATCAATTTTGGTATCAGAGCAATCCTTTGGTTTAGTTTAGACTCATGTCTAAATTAAGCCTTTATGAAGGTCTTGGACCACATGTCTTTTGGGATTTCTGATTTGAACATTGGATGACATTTCTGAAGATTTTCTTTGAGCAACATTGGGTTCGGCAAAACAATAGTAAAGTGGACAACAAACCTAATTGTTGTATCTACCTTGACTGAGTTTCCTATCCGAACCTAAAATTTGCAACCAATTGAGCTCCTCATCTTCTGATTTTCTGATGTCTAAACTTTATATTCTGATATTTCTCTGGAATAACTCAGCAACTTTGATTCAAAGATTTGTTGCTTCAGTACCTGAAATTTGCTGTAAGCAACACATTTGAATGGATGGATCAAGCAAAGTTAATTGCTGCATCCTCATTGGCTGAATTCACTACTGAAATCTGAACTTCTGTATTGTTGCTGAAACTAATTTGATTTTGGACTTGAAGAGTGCAGAATTTCATTATTGTGGCAATTCAAACATGGCCACAAATGATGAAAGTTTGTCAAATTTAGTTCAGGACAGCAAACTTAATTGCTGCACCTAGCTGCGTTTACAACCAAAAATTCTACAAACAAAATTCTACAAGTAATCTAATTTTGATCACCTTGACATTCTCATTGATTTTCAGCCACTCAAGCAACACAAATCCTTGTAAACCTCAGTTCAGGACAGAAAACCAATTTGCTGCATCTTCCCTCACTAAGTTTGCAAAGCTTCTCATCAACTCAGCAAACTACTGCACTTTGTGTTTGCGCAAGTTCTGATCATCCTTTCCATATTCCAAACAAAACTGCATCTAAACTCTTGATTTTCCAGCACCAACAGATTTTGAACATTTCAACCTTCTTGCTGCACTTAGCCCGCATCAAATTGCAGCCGCTACCTAAAATAGTTTTCAACACATACTTGTGCTGCAGTTTTTTCTGAAAATTGCCTCTGAGTTACTGTTTTCTACATGCTGAATTATGTTCTTAGCTATGCCCAACTAAAATCTGGTTTTCAGCCTTCTGAAACTGAAATTTTTAGCTTGCTTGCTGCACTTGAACTCAATCAAACTGCAGATAGCGCAATGACAACTTATTTGAACTTTCAGCCCATAAACATGCTACATTTTGTCACAATTGAATTTGATTTAGTGCTAAGTTTTTGCTTGTAATCCTGCATTGCACTTAAACAATAGTCAATTTTCAGCTTGTCAAGTTTTTTTTTATCGTCATGCGCCATTTTAAATCAACTAATTTAATTTTTGATTGGAAACCTTACAAAAGACTCACCCTTACACCTGATAGCTACCTTTGTTTGGTGTAATAAACATAAGGGTAGAACCGTGTTAAACCATCAAGTTAGTTTAATTGCCATATCTGCTAGGGCTATTAATCAATTTGGTCTCAGTTTAGAAAAACACAATCACCCATATGCCATAACTTGGGATAACCATTGATTTACCACCTTAGTTGACTTTCAATGCCTCGTCCCTATTCAACTAGATGGTATAAAATTTAACATTTGGTGTGATGTTCTAAGCTTAGAAGGTTTTGATATCTTGCTAGGTAATGAATTCCTTCATAGTGTTCAAGCTTATCATTATAGAGAACCTTGGTCTTATAGTATCATCTTTAGAGGGTTAGAACACATCATCTATCCTAGGAGTCTGTAGTCAACACAAGCTAAGACCGATGCCCTTTTTGATAAGATAAAAATACATTGTGAGAATATTTTGCAATTTGTGAGAATATTTTGAAAATCCTAGAAAGACATGGAAACCAGTCCCTACAAGAAGAGTCCAATCAAGTCATAGATCCTAATTTTCCATTGCCATCACTTCATGATATACCTTTAGAAGAGATAGATCCAATACTAGGGAACCTTTAGTGTTGGGAAACCCCGTGGATATTTTACAATTTTCAGAGATAGAAATTACACAAAACATTGCACAGCAGAAGCAATATCCCCGAAACGAGCCGGTCCCAAAAACCCAGTGAAGATCACAAGCGAGGGAGTCGACACGATGAGATAGAAAATACCATGAGCAAGGCAAGGCTGATGTCGAAGTAGGCGCCCAAGCATGTGCCCTCTGCAGTCTCACACACACGGATCACCTCGAGTCCTCTTCTTCCATGCCCGGTGCTAGCCTCGGGAAGAAGATCCAAGCCTTGTCCTTCTTTTACACCACTTGTGCCACCTCCAAGGAATATGCGCCAAGAGGAAGGAGGAAGAAGGAGATGAAGACAAGCCGCCAAGACACCAATGCTCCTTGCGCCAAGAGGAAAGGAGGAAGAGGTGCTCTCTAATGTAGGACGGGGGGGTCTAAAGCATTCAGACAACGATTTTTGAAAACGGGTTTTAATAAATAGCTTAATAGTAAGAGAAAACCGGAGTTATACTAACGAGGTTAAGAAACTAATTTTTTTTTGTATTTTAAAGTATAAGAAAACCTGAGTTTAACTAAGAACAGTAAATCAAAATTATACTAGAAAGTTGTAAATGCAGGAAAATAAACTTACAGTGCAGCCCTTGAGAATTGAAGGGCTGTGCTTCCCGATCTTCACCGGTCCAACTCTGATAGAAGGTGTAGGGTGGAGCTTACAAACAATCACAGAAATTCCGTACAAGTCACGGATTTTAATACAGAAGCAAATCAAGGGGTGAGGTTAAGCCTCACAAATTCCCTTGCTAATCCTAAGCAACTAAAGAGAGGGGGAGAAGGAGAAGGGGAGGGGAGACGCCCCTCTTAGGCCACTCCAAGCGCAACCTATAAGTTGTATAAACAAAGATGAGTGTAGAGAAGAGTTCTTAAAGTTAAATAAGAGGTATAGAGAAGAAGACTTAGCCGAAAGAGTTGAGAACTCCTTGAGGCCGAGGATGCTTCTCTTCTTGCTCCAAACCGAGAGTGAAGAAGTACTCCTTGTGGTGGTGCACACAAACAAAGAAGGAGGCTTCTTAGGGTTTCGGTGGAGAACTAGAAGAAGGTGAAGAACTCGGCTAAAGGGAAATTTATCACTAACACAAGTAATTAATCTAGGCAACTAATAGATAATATATTTCATCAAGAGGTCATCGAATACAGGGGGGAGACTATGCTTTTATAGGCGAGATGGGGCTAGGGCAGGATAGTCATTAGCTTCCATGCGCCTTCTACAAAAATGGATGGAATTTGAAATTCAAAATCAAGA
>JANTFE010012225.1:87369-98756 GCA_027562315.1 Costus pulverulentus | reverse complement strand
TAACAAACCGAATAACAACCATGCCTTAATAAACATAAGAGTTTATTACATGATACTGATACAATCCCAAGGCCTCAAACATTAGCCTTAAGGGCATACCCCAACAACCCCAACATTATGAATTGGAAGGATATGAATGAGATGAGTGTTGTGTATGCTTTGATTGAATCCCATGTTTATTGCTTTCTAAATTGGTTGACATCTAAAAACTGTGGGACTAAACTGGTGAATGCTTAAGACACTTCTTTTAGTTGATTTTTTCTGATTAGATCTTGTATTGCTAAAGAGTATTTTTCTAAACTTGGGTGTGAACTTCAACACAAAAGATTATTCTTATACCAAGCATGTATTTCAACTTATTTTATTGCTTGAGGACAAGCAAAGATTTAAGTCGAGGAGTATTTGATACCTTACATTTTAGTTGTGATTTTTACTGATATTCCATGATGAATTTGGGCCTATTTGAATATTTTTACACTCCTTTAAGGTTTATTTAGTTAAAAACTTCAAAATCTTAACTTTTCGTCTGTCTTATTGAATTTCACGTAAAGTCACCCAATTCTGAAGTCTTTTTGAAGAATCTGAGAGCATGAGGTGATTCCTTATGAGAAGATGAAGATGCCCGTAAAATTTGGGCTTAATCGGAGCTTTTTCTGAACTTCACGGCCCGGTGATCTTGTCGAAAGACGAAACTCACCATGCGTTTCACTGGTAGGTGAACCCGGCAGGGTTCACCGATGATGTCAAGTTATCCGAGATTTGCAGCATGCTTCACTGGCAGATGAACCCCATGGGGTTCACCCGTGATTCTGTCTGATGAAATCTGCATGGAAATATTCCGAGGACTTCACTAGTAGGTGAACCCGGCAGGGTTCACCTGTGATTATTTCGCAGCAGAACTGCACTGTGCACTTCACCACCTGGTGAACCCGGCGGGGTTCACCCGTGATGCTATCGGAGCAGCTCGACCTTCACTCGGTTTTTCATCGATTTCAAACCCGATTCAAGTCCAAATTTAGCAAGTGAGGACTTTTTGGAAAGCTTATTCGAAGGCGAAGAGATAGAGTATAAAAGCCCTAATTTCTGTGACCTAATTATTGAGCAATTCAGCGATGAAGTGGCTAGGGCGGAAGAACACAGTGATTTGGCAACTTTGGGGTGACTTTTGAAGATCTGATCGTTGAAGAATATTATTGAATTGATTTGATTAGAATTGTACGTATCCCATTTTAATACTCTGCACAAGTTTTATTGCATTTGAGACGTCGCGAGAAGGACTAGGAGGTGAATCGTGACGTCGATTCTATTCTTATCAAACCTACGAATCCAATCACGGGAGTAGTTTGGATTTGTTTGAAGGATTTACATAATTTTTCATAGAACTTAAAGGATCTAATTGCGTAAATTGTCACGAGAGTAGGGAATTAACGTAATTAGGTACCGGATTATACTTCGGGAAGAGGTAATCTATACTTTAGGAAAAATCCCTTTCAACGCTTTAATTTTCTATTCAAAGGTTTATTTTTTATTAAATTCATAATCGTTAGCGTGGTGAAATCCCAAATCCTGATTTTATCCAAATTGATTTTTACCCAAAACGCTATATCTGTTTCTTTTTATTTGTACTTAGAAGTCTCCAAAACAAAAACCACAGATTTGATTCGTCTAGATATAGATCAATCGTGTAATCGGTACTTGACCGCCAGATCCTCATTGGGAATGATCTCATTTTTATTACTTCAATAAATCCATACACTTGCGAACGTATCAGTGTTTACCCGTGAGTCAACTCTTGACTCGAGTCCGAATACACCCACACAGAGGTCACAACGGTCAAAATCGCCGGATTGGGCATGACTGGTAGAGTTGATTCCTAGAACAGACTCCCAGCCCGACTATGGACTCTGCAGAAGATTGCTGCCATTCCGTCACGACTGGATCAACACTCGCGATTTACCAGGAACCGGTATCGCTGAGTTGAGCCGGGTTCACTCGAACCCAATAGGGACTCACCCGTAACCGACCGCGTCGAATGGGGTCGGGGTCCACAATAGTGACCGGACACACTCACATGCCGGAGGAAATAGAGGGGAGTAACCGGACGTCCCGCACCGGGGAACCGGACTCACCTACTCATCCATGGATCAAGCCGGCGCCCGGTGATCACAGACGGTCATCTACACGGTGTCGCATGACAGTGACGAAAAGAACTCGGTGATTACATTGGCCGCCAGTTCCGTCGAGTCGGTGAAGCTGATGTGTCACCGCCTTCCGAGGCGCTCTAGAGCTCGCCGTCGGCGATTGCGATGACGACACGGAAAAGAGGAGAGGATGAAGGTTTCTGAGCTGCTTCGACCACCCTCCCACACCACCGAAGTTGCCTGGAAACTGATCCGCCGACCACAGTGTCCGACAGAGATCATGACCAATCGGAGGGGTTGAAGGAAAGAGCGTCGGTGAGCTTCATTTTAGAAGTCCATTTTTTCTTCCTCGCGCGTGAGGAGAACGACGATCGTGACATCATTTTTCCTCTCTCCTCTGTCTCGGTCCCCGTGCGCCACCCACTCCCTGCGAAGAGATGTCTCTGCGTCAGCCACGCCGCTCTGTCAGCTCTGGCATGCACGCGATGAAACACGCGCGAATCGTCCATTGGGCGATTTGAATCCGGATCCGGGCGACGCCCCATCCAATCCGCAAACCCAGTTGGCAGCTGGCTGGGGTGACTTGGATTAGGTTGCTGTTTGGGCCGCGCCCAAACCCGGTCCAAGGCCTAACATTCTACCCCTCTGGAGCGAGTCGTCGCCCTTGGCGACTCAAAGTAACGTCGGATCTCATCCTCGAACTGCCATAGTTCATACGCCTTATACCATGTAGCTTCTTCCATTGGAGAACCTACCCATCGAGCAAGAAATTATGTTCATCAGTTCATCATGCTATGTCCCAAATCTCGATGATCTAGGATCTCTCTGATCCTTTGGTCGAACTCCGTTCGAACCGTTGGAAGTGCGCGAAGTGACTGTGACCGAGTCGGATCCCCTGGATCCTTATGAAATCTCTTCAGGAAGCTCACATGGAATGTCGGATGCAGCTTCATCCTATTAGGGAGCTTCAGACGATACACAACTGAGCCAACCCGACTCAATACCTCGAAAGGTCCATTGTATCTCTATATGAGGCTCTGATGTGCTACCTTCGCATATATCTTCCTCCATATCTGCGGAGTAAGTTGGAGAAGCACTAAGTCGCCCCCAGCCAATTCTTCATCCCGACGTCGATGATTTGCATATTGTTGCATTCGTCTAGCGGCTAGCTCAAGGCTATCTCTAGCCTCTTAGAGCGACTCCACTCGCTCCTGAGCTGCCCGTTGAGCTGTAGGACATCTCCCCTCGGAGGTCCTCATCGCGATATCAACAGGGGTTAGAGACTGTCTCCCTAACAATAGCTCAAAGGGGCTATGCCTCATGGACAATGATCTGTGGAGATTATAGGCAAACTGTGCCGAATCCATCCACTTCACTCAGTCCTTTTGACTCGCAGTAACAAAATGATGGAGGTAGTCCTCCACAAGGGCATTCACCCACTTTGTCTGTCCATCCGTCTGGGGATGAGAAGTTCAACTTCATTCCCAGCTTGTCGAACAATGTGAACCAGAAACGTTCGGTGAACCGGGCATCCCTATCACTCACAATATCCATATGGAGCCCAAAATGCTTCATCACATTCTGAAAGAATAAATCTATAGCCACCACAGCTAAATCTGTAGCCCGATCTCAAGTCAAGCTGGGAGAATATCCTAGCTTTTTTCAGTCTATCCAACAGATCTGGGAATGGGATCAGTGGAATAGGATAGGAGTCCCAGACTGTTATCTTATTTAGGGCTCTGTAATCCACACAGAACCTAAGGGACCCATCCTTCTTCTTTTGAATAGGATCGGGGCTCCATACGGTGACATTGTTGGCCGCACAAACCCTGCTTCCAATAACTCATTGGGTTGTTTGCGGAGCTCGGCCAACTCCACCGGCGGCATCCTATAAGGAGCCTTAGATGAGGGAGTAGATCCTGCCACAAACTCTATCTTGTGGTTGATCCCTCTCCTAGGTGGGAGGTGCTTCGGCAATTCTAAAGGCATCATGTCAGTAAACTCCTCCAACACTTTCTTGACCGCCAAAGGAGTCTCACTTCTTGTCGGGTGGGGCCTTCCACCCAAACGGCCATAAGCGTCGGATCTCCTTGGCGCAACCCTGCAGCCAAGGCGTTCGCCGAGAAGGGCACTCCCCGGGAGTCCCTCTTCTTTCCCTTCCTCAGCTCCGTGCTCCCAATGCACGGCACGAGGCAACGGGAGTCCTCGTCATGGATTTGTATCCCATACAGATATGGCATTATGGCTATCTTTGTAAAAATTCGAGGCTGAAGATAGCTTCTTAGTCTAGGAGTTTCAAAATCTTTGCATGGCAACGACCCTGCTAACTGCCAATTATGATATCCCTAAGACCTCCGGTCTACTGCACCAACCGTACTGGGACATCTTAAGTCCAACTCTCTTAGTCGTGGCTTCGCTTATAAAAAGGTGCGATGCACCGGTATAAATCATAGCATTCACCGACTAAGAGTTTATAAGGGACACAACGTATATTAACATTGGCCTCTCACTACTAGTAGAGGTTGTGCCCAACACCAGGGGTTTCAGGAGCGCCCCTCTGACCTCGTACGTTGTTCTCACCTTCTGCTATTGCAGTGGGTGGGCGGTCCCTGACCATCTTTGTCGGCTTTGGTGTCGCAGGTCGACTCTTCTACGTGAATGGCTCTCTGCCCTTCACGCCGAACGAACTCTTCGTTCACGAAGTAGAAGCCGTACCACTCACATTGGCAGGGGCTAAGTACGAGATATGTTCCCCAGATCCCATGTGGTCCATCATAGCTTTCGCAGCATGAGAGAACTACGGCTGTGCATTGTCTCGGATGTTCGCAACATACCGGACTTTCTCGAGGGCGCCCCTCGCAGAACATGTCAAGTTCCATGGTGGAAACTGAGTCACGATCGCCGTTTTAAGCTCTTCCCAAAAGAGCTTACGGGCTAGATCGATCCCAAATAAGTTAGGGGCAGCCTATATCCACCTCGATAATTTCGCGTCTCCAAAGAGATATGCGATGCAAGTTTGGGCTTGCTCCCCCTCGAGGATCTGAATATCCTGGGAATATGTTTCCATATCCCAAGGGAAGTTTGCAACTTCTGTGGAGCAACGCACCTCTCGAAAGGGGGCAGGCTCTGGGACACGTCGTCGCACAACGGTCTCCTAGCCGAAGTCAGTCGCAGTTGGTGCTATCGAAGCCGCAGTAGCACGTCTCAGCATCGCGACCTCTGCCTGGCTTGCCTCTAGCTCCTTGGTGAGCTGAGTCACCTGAGCTACGAGGCGCTTATTGGAGATGAGTAATGTGGAGATAATCTCCACTGAGATGCGGGGGTCCAAAACCCCATCTCCGACTATGTCCTGAATGGACGATAGTCTGCTGTCGGTCAAAGACTCCATCTGCATCCGAGTAGAGAAGTCAGTCGAAGAATAAGTACGACGCTCGTACAAGTTGGAACGCGTAGTCCCTGACTCTGATGCCAAGTTGTCACACCCTTGTTTACGATAATATTTTTTTTGGTTTTTACCCGTGAGTCAACGCTTGACTCGAGTCCGAATACACCCACACAGGGGTCACAACGGTCGAAACCCACCGAATTGGGCATGACTGGCAGAGTCAATTCCTTGAACCAACTCCCAGCCCGACTATGGACTCTTCGGAAGATCACCGGCGTTCCAACATGACTGGATCAACACTCATGATTTACCACGAACCAGTATCGCTGAGTCGAGCCGGGTTCACCCGAACCCAATAGAGACTCACCAGTAACCGACCGCGTCGGACGGGTCCACAATAGTGACCGGACACACTCACGTGCCGGAGGAAATAAAGGGGAGTAACCGGACGTCCAGCACCAGGGAACCGGACTCACCTACTCATCCACGGATCAAGCTGGCGCCCGGTGATCATGGACGGTCGTCTACACGGTGTCGTATGCTGGTGACGAAAAGAACTCGGCCGATACCTATGCTCGCACACCGGCAAGGGAGGAAGATCCAACTATAGGATCGCTACCCGGAGTTGCACATGCGTACGCATCAATGATGGACGGAACTGTCGAAGCACGCCTCGCGTGCGTCCACCTGCTAGCCAAAAGAGCCGGCTGTCCACCCTCTCGCGAGGGGAGCTCCTGGGAGGGATGCTCACGCGCCGATGAGCTCCACCGGAGGTTGTGTCGAAGAAGAAGGTGGCGCCGACCACCTACGGCGGCACCCACGGACGAAGATGACCCCCTCGTTGCGCTCAACCATTGGGAGAGAAGGAAGAGCCAGCAGCCACCTTGCTACCCTCTTGCAGGGGAAGAGATGACAACGAAGCTGGTTCCGACCTCCAGCTACTCTCCCACGTGACTGAAGAAGACGCGTCCACCCAGGAAGTAAACTACTGCACGCAAGCGGCCGGAGGGAGGGCAACAAACGTCGCCCACAGGCGATCGGCAGAACCGCTCGCTCACAGGCGAGAAACCTAGAAGGATCTCGTCTGCACGCAGGCGAACACCGAGCCCGGTACTTCACGCGTGCAGGCGGCCAGAGCTTGGTCGATCTAAGAGAAGGAGGCTCGCACGCAGAGCAAAGAAAGAAGGCACAACCACCACACGAATCACCGTTGGGACTGTAGAAGGAAGTCGCCCGGGAGCCACGAGCTCGACCGGGGAAGAACGCACTGGTCGCCGGCTTCGTCGAGTCGGTGAAGCTGATGTGTCACCGCCTTCCGAGGCGTTCTGGAGCTCGCCGCAGGTGATTTGCGACGACGATGTGGAAAAGAGGAGAGGACGAAGGTTTCCGAGCTGCTTCGACCACCTGCCCACACGACCGAAGCTGCCTGGAAACTCCTCCGCCGATGACAGCGTCCGACAGAGATCATGACCGATCGGAGGGGTTGAAGGAGAGAGCGTCGGTGAGCTTCGTTTCAGAAGCTTGTTTTTTCTTCCTCGCGCGTGAGGAGAACGACGACCGCGATGTCATTTTTCCTGTCTCCTTTGTCTCGGTCCCTGTGCGCCACCCACTCCCTGCAAAGAGACGTCTCCACATCAGCCACGCCGCTCTATCAGCTCTCGCGTGCACGCGACGAAATGCGTGTGAATTGTCCGTTGGGCAATTCGGATCCGGATCCAAGCATCGCCCGATCCAATCCGCAAACCCGATTTGCAGCTGGCTGGGGTGACTTGGGTTAGGCTGCTATTTGGGCCGTGCCCAAATCTGGCCCAAGGCCTAACATATAGTCCATAATTATGAATTTGACACACAATAGTGTATCTGACCCAAATTTATGATTGTTCAATTTTTATTAACCATTAATTATCATTGACAATCATAATTTATCATTGATAGCTTTAAAATTATCATTGATACATCTTTAATTACCGTTTAAAGCCTAATTTACACACTATAATTTATTATTGGTAGACCTTGAATTACCTTATTTATAGTTCATAGAGCTTAGAGTACAATTAATAGACCATAAATTATTATTGATGGACCTTAATTTATGGTTGTTAGTTTTGAAATTATTATTGATAAACCTTTAATTAACATTATTAAAGCCTAATTTATCATTGACACTTTATAATTTATTGTTAACATACCTTAAATTACCTTAATCGTTCATAGAGCTTAGATTATAATGAATAGACTGTAAATTATCATTGACATATCTTAATTTATCATTGATAGATCTTTAAGTTCCGTTATTAAAATCTAATTTGTCGTTGACATACCGTAATTTATCTTTGACAGACCTTTAGTTCCCTTTCTTAAAACCTAATTTACTATTGATAGACCATAAATTACTATGACTCAAGTATAATTTATTATTAACAAATCTTAAATTACCTTAATTTATTGTTCATATAGCATAGATTACAATGAATAGATTATAAATTATCATTGACATATATCTTAATTTATGGTTGATAGTTTTGAAATTATCTTTGATAGATCTTTAAGTACCATTATTAAAGTCTATTTGTCATTGATATACCATAATTTATCGCTAACATACCCTTAATTCCCTTTCCTAAAACCTAATTTACTATTGATAGACCATAAATTACTATGACTAAAGTATAATTTATTATTAACAAATCTTAAATTACCTTAATTTTTTGTTCATATAGCTTAGATTATAATAAATAAATTATAAATTTTCATCGACAAATTTTAATTAATTTTTAATATATTTTAAATTAATTTGTCGAGATTCATATTTTTATCTTATTGCTTTTTTTAAGACCGTCACATGTAAGATTTATTAAGCTAAGTACTTAGCCTAGGCTATTTATTCCCCTATAGGTAGGACTAGTAACAGGTCGGGTACCCGAGATTTTACCCTAAATCCGAATCCGACCCACCATCCGAACTCACTACCCGAACCTGATCCAAACCCGAGTCGGATATTTAAACGGATACCCGCGGGTATTCGATTAATTAAAAAACTAAATTATTTATTATATAAAATATATTTTAAAAATTAAAATTAAAATAAATATATTTATATAATAATTATTTATTATTATTTTTATATTTTTAATAATAATAAATATTTATATAATAGTTATTTTATTATTATACATACTCTAATAGTAAAAATTTATATTTATATTTTTTTTAAAATCAGATATCAGATACCCACGTTTTTAAACCTGAATCCGATCTATTTAACTTATCAGAGTACTCAAATTGAGCAAAAATGAGTCGGATAGCATCGAGTACCCGTCGGATTTGGTCGTTTTGGTGAAATTGCCACCCCGGCCATAGGTGCTTTTAGATGCGACACGTTAATTGGCTTAACGAAGAGCCTTTCTAAAATCAGGATGCGCGTTGGCTTCTATAGCAACGATGAATCCGAATTCAGAATAAAAACCCTTTTAACAGGTTGCGGCCACGGGGCCATTTGCATTGCGTCATCCGAGATCGAAGCTTTGCGTTGAAACTTCTCCCTCTCTCTCAGTGAGCTCGGAAGCGGAGCAGAGAGGAGATGGCTCGGATAGCGTCCTCCAGGAAGGGATTGCACGCCGAAAGCTCGCCTCTGTACCAGATCGACAGTGCAGAAGGGCACCCACTGACGGATCGAAGGCATCGACCGCTACCGCGGAAGGGGAAGTTGTGCCGACGGTCCCGCCTCCTTTGGGCTGGACTTGCCCTTGTAGGCTTCACATTCTTTGTTCTCGGGGCCTGGCAGATATCGTTAACGAGCGGGACTGGCGACAGCAACGATGTCGCCTCGAGCGTTGGCGGCGGGAGGCGAGAGGCAACGCCGGTCGGTGGACTTCTCAGGTTCGTGCCGTCAGATCTGATGCGGAGATTTGAGGAGAGGCGATTCGCCCTCGACCAGCGGAGATCCGAGCGGAGGCATGGCCTTAGACCACCAAGGCTGGCACTTGTAAGTACAATTTTGTTTATGAAAACATCTGTACCTTTTAAATTGGGTTTATTTAAACTTCTATTTCGTAATTTTCATTATGAATTTGGTCGAACGACCATAAGCCTCGATTGTTTTCCCCCCTTTTGCCAATTATTCTTGATGTATTTCTGCTGCGACGATGCTTCACGGACCGAGTGATTGAATAGAAAAAAAAACAAAGCAAAGGTTCCACTTTTACTTCACATGCTACCGTTTGTCCACCGGGGATCATGTTGCTATACACCATATAATAATCATATTCTCCTGATTGTTCATGCTTTGCTGCTAGATTCATCTTACATAAGTCGAAGCTTTTATTTATTTATTTATTTTTTCAGTGGTCAGGGTCAAGCCTAACAACCCTTCACTGAGTTCTATCAGTTTCCATTCTGATATTCTTAACTACTGTACATTGCCGAACAAATAATTTAGATAGATTTAAGTATAACGATTATCTTGACTGGTTTCCATGAAATAGGATTGATATGTATGTTAACGAAAATGCAGTTTTGCTTGGATTTACTAGTCATACATAATAATTGAGTGTGCTCTGAGTGACAATTGATAAACGATTATCTTTTATCTTGTGGAGGAGAAGCTCATTGGTTTGTAGAATACTATAAAAATGTCTAGGCATGATCGATGTCTTTGGTGTGGAACGCTTATGCATGGTTGCAGATTATCTCTCTATATGGGGTAAAATCACCCATGATAACTTCTAGTGGTGATTCAGTCAATTGAAGAACTTAAAGGGTGTTTCATTCATCATCATAATTCAAGCAAGGTGCTATTACATGGTTATGTACCGGAGGCATGGTTAGCTAGGTTTGAATGTTCAACCTTTGAATAAGTTTCTTCATCACAACGAGTGACATGGAAAGGGGAGAAACCCTCTTGGCTTCAAGCCTCAATCAAGGTGGATATTGATGCCTTTTTACACTTAACTAATCTTTATTTTTTGAATACAAGTAAGAGGTTATATAAAAATAAAAAATTACAACATATACATGTCATTGTTATCCAAGAGCCCAACTTTATCATCAAATCTAACTTCTAGAGTTGGCAAACAAATTCTACCTCTAGTAACTCAAAAAAGAAAGGATAGGCTTTTGTTCTTTGGCAAATACCCTTATGTTGTTGATCTTGTGCCTTGCATCTGCGCGGAGGATTTTAAACATATAGTTCTCTACAGTTGCATATGTTCTTGGAGGATTTTAAACATATAGTTCTCTACTAGCTTGTAAAAGAAGCAAGAGGGTGAGCTTTCCATCACTAATGGAGTGCCTAATGGAGCCAACAGTTAGTTCCTAAATTGCATAGCTCTCCGTGCTATGCGACGCTAAGATCAGCCTCATCATCTTCTCCGCCCGCGGGAAGCTCTACCAGTTCGGTCGTGAATCTCGCACGCTGCCTTCACCAGCGAGTAGCAGACCCGCAACCAGCCGCAGATCACGCTCACGAGCAGCACGATCATCGACCAGATTTCGCCATGATTTCGACCGGATCCCACTCACAAGTAGCCCTAGCAACATGATTTTGACGACAACGGTGATGACAGGCGTGGCGACGAACGTCAATGGGGCTAGCGAGAGGGCGGCTGCTTCAAATGAGCGGCGAAGGCAAGAACAGGAGGGGCTGCGAACTCGGGCTGCGAGCTCAAGCAGCTGGTCGGCGAGAGGCTGAGAGGTCGGAACGTGAACTGTGAGCTTAGGCGGAACGTGGACTGTGAGCTCGGGCGGCGAGAGGAGATGGGGCGACGAGCTCAGTTGCGAGCTCCGACGAGAGGGAGAGGGGGCTGTGAGCTCGGCTGCGAGAGGGGGTGGCGAGATGGTGAGGGCCGGCGAGAAGGAGAGGG
>JANTFE010012225.1:77175-87359 GCA_027562315.1 Costus pulverulentus | reverse complement strand
GGGGCAACGAGGTCAGGGGTTCGGGAGATGGGGTGCGGGCATGTTTTTGGAGCGAGGCGAGGGAAAGGATATCATTTCCGTCTGAGGGGACAATTTTGAAGGGAAAGGAAAGGAAAGTTTTCCTTTCTTTTCCTTATTTCTCTCCAGTGAAACTAGGGAAATGGAAGAAAAGCCTTTCCATCCTTGTTTCTCTCCTCTGAAATAGACCGTAAGTACATCCATGTTTTGGACTACTTGTATGCCATGTTCATGGTTCAAAGGTAAGGTTTGAACTGAAAAGTGGACACTGCAAGATGTAGCAACAATATAAATTATTTTTTAGATTTTACTTTGTTAAGCTACAAAGATATAAATTAAGCTCTCAGGTTTGTGGTTAGAGTTTGAATTCTAGCTCACCCCCTACTTGGGAGTCTGGACTACTTGTCATGCAATGTTCATGATTGAAAGCTGATCGTGAGTGATAAACAATGTAAAATGTACATTGGACTATTTCCTAATATGTGAAGCTTTTATGTTAAGTGGTCATCAAATTAAATCTTATCATGCTTGTTTTCCTTTGATTTGCTTATAGAGTGCCAAGCAGAAAATATTTTTTTGATGACGCCTTTATTTATAAAATTGATCCTGAATGTTGCCTGATGTTAATTTTCATAGGTTACAAAAGATGCATTCAAGAATTCATATCTGTTGATGCTTGTGACATTGGTGAAAAGTCTTATGGACCTGGGATATACATTTATGGTAAGAATTCTTGACTCTAAGATCATACTTTCATTTTTACAGAAGAAAAATTATCTTGAAATTGTTCCTAATCTGATGTCTTGTGGTTCACATTTGAGGATTCTATGCATTTTGACATTTGAAACTCTTGAACGATACTGCCATACTTGTATTTCAAATTGAGATGACATCATATTAAGTTTTTGCTCCATACCGGATATGGTGTATGCCACATGAATGTGTGGGTACATCTAGTTCCGGTACATGATTGAAAACCCTTGGTGATGCAACCTGGGGTGTATGAGAGACAAGGGAATTGGCTTATCATTTTGCTTACTTTCCATGCCTAGTTGTGTAAGATTGGTACTTTGTTATAAACATACCTCAAAAATCTGAAAATCTTGTTCAATCCAGGGATTACATTGGTCACTAGGTCCCATGAGACAATTTCTACGTGAAATCTATTCTAAAAAGCACCTGTATAACTAACCTTTTGCTTTGGATGCTAATGATTTGGCACACTCTAATGACACTGTTAGAATAGATAATAGTTAGGGTTATTTTAGTCATATTAGGATTAGGGTTTTGTGTACTAACCTCTATATATAAAGGTGATGTCTGTTGTGTAAGTTGAAACAAGTCAATACAATGTAGTCCATTAGGGTTTTCCCCCTTTTACTTTCTTTCCTATCTTCTAACATGGTATCAAAGGGAAGGTTTGACCGCCGCCGCTCCTTGGTCCATCTTCAATCCCTCCAACTGATCCTCTTCGTCCCGACTCTTGCTCCGCCTTCCTCTTCTGATCAATGAACGAAGGTTGCCACCTTCTTCTCCCACCAATGGGTTTGCTGTGTCGCCCAAACCCACTAGCGAAGCTTCCTGCCACCTTCATTTTCTGCCTCGTCTTCCGCCGCCTCCGGTGCTCGCCTTCGTTGTCTTCTCCATCAGCTAGAGAAGACCATCTCCAGCTCCTCGCCAGTGCTCTTCCTTCACCGCCTCCAGTGCCTCGCGACCTCCTCACCCGGGCCTCGCGGCTCCACTCCAACGCCGACCTCCGTCGCCTCCTCCAATGCTTCTGCCGCCGATGACTCCTCCTTCCGCCTTGTCGATTCTCGTTCTCTTCCTCTTGTCTGGCGAGTTCAGCGCAAGACCCGTTGCTCCGCTTCACCGTTGTCCGCTGCAGCACGAGATCCGCGACCTCCTCCATCAGACCACACGCAACGCCTCCGCTTGGTCCCGACTCCACTCGATCAGGGCTCCCGATTCGTTTCTGCACCGTGCGCCTTCAATCGGCGCTAGATACACCTTCAGGGGGAGACGACGAAGCAATCGCTGCCAGTCGCCCTTCTCTGTCGCGGCGGGGAGCTCTTCGCCAAGGTTGCTCATTCCGGTCGCCTATGGGAAGACGCTGCGTGCAACAACTTCCATCGGCTCCTCTTCCGCCGACGCCTAGGTTTGCTCTGTCACCTTGCTCCTTTGCCGACGTCTGTGGCTGCTCCCGCTCGACTCAGGGAAATGGAGTAGCTTGGAATCTCGAACTTCTCTTCTCTTCTCTTCCTGCCTGGGCGTCCTCAGCCTTTGTCTCCAGCAAGATCCTCCAGGTGGAACTCGCGACTCTTCCGATTGTGGCGTCAGTTTTTCTTCCTGCCTTGGAGTCTCCCTACAGTGGCTTCTTTCAGCGCCTTCTACTTGGACGGGTTCTCGTCCTCGCCACCGTCATGGCGGCTGCCACCCTTGCTACGATGGACCCCTCATATGCTCTCGCCGCCTTATGCTCTCGCTGGATCTTGGAAACTTCATCTCCTCTTCTTCGGCGCTGAAATAGCGAAGCACCTCGTCTCCTACAACAAGACGACCTGAGACCTCATCAAGATCTGGATAGCCCTCAACGCTGCTCCAGCCTCGGACAATCTTCCACCTTGGGTGTCTTCTCGTCCTGCCTTTGACGATTTTTCACCTTGGGTGTCTTCTCATCCTGCTCTCTACTACTTGTGACGCCTTACGTCATCTTCTGCGAGCTGGCCACCTTCAACTTGCGATGCCTTACGCTGCTTTTACTCGTGACGCCTTCTGTTGCTGTCTGCCATCTTTTGACACCTTCTACTTCGGCATGCTGAAGTTTCTAACTTTCTGGCTGCTGGCCGCTCTTTTCTACTTGCGTCCCTCTCTACGATGCCTTATGTCGCTCTCTACAACAGTATTGACTCATCTAGAGTTTTCTAGCACATGCTAGCATTGATCAATAATCAACTTTGACTCATCTAGTTACACCAACAGGCTAATTTTAAGTCTAGTCATGATAAAGTTGCATGTATTTAGGCACAAAAAAGTCACAATCACCTTTGGAGATATTTTGTTTTGAATGATGGCACTGCACCCTTCCGCCAATGCAACAATGCCATGCACGTGCAATTTTCTATTATTTGATAAGATTTCTTTTGTGAACTTAGCATAAGACAATATTTGCGACAAAGCATCATGGAAAGGAATGTTAATATATAGTTTTTTTAGTATCTCCAAAAACTTATCAAATTGCTCGTCAAGCTTCGCCTTATCTAGTCCTTGGGAAAAAGGGATTGAGGATTTGTACGGTGGTGGGGTATATACAAATTCTCCTACCCTATTTGGTTGAGTGGTTTCGTCCCTATCTTGTGGTTTCTCAACTTCAAGTATTATAGGTCCAAGCTCACCCGATTTAGTTTCACTCATTTTGGGCGTGCCATTATGTGTAGTAATGACATTCAATGCTCTTTGGGTTCATCTCAGGTTGTCCCGGTAGCTTCCCTATGGGCTTGGCAGATGCACTCATCTTGGGCATACTATTATGTGTGGTAATGACATTTAATACTCTTTAAGTTTGTCTTAGGTTGTCCCGGTGGCTTCTACATGGGCCTGGTAGAGATGTTTGCGTTAGGCTATCTAGGGCTCCAATATCTTGTCGTGGGTTTTTAAAACATCTACTTTAGATGTAAGTTGCCGAATACCTTTACTGACCATTTGTTGTTGCTTGAATTCCTCATTTTGTTTTGTTTGAGCAATAACGAAGTTGTCTAATAAGGACTCAATGTGGTTGACCAAACTACCTCAACTGGAAATTAGACGGTTGGCTTATGGGGCTACGTTCTAGTTATTCTTGTAAGAAAAATTAGGAGGGTTTGTTTGAATAAGGATTGTCATTTTGTGGCTTTGGGTTGAAGTTGCCAGTAGGGTTTATTCGGGGGTTAGCTGATGAAGAAATCCTCAATTTGCAATTAGGTGGAAAATGACCTGCATTACCATATATCTCATAAGAAATTAAATTAACTAATATTGAATTAATATTAAGAGAGCAAGTTTGTGAGGTAAAGAGTCTACTTTAGTTGTAAGTTAGCATAGTGCAGCTAACTCAAACTTATGCATTACCATATATCTCATAAGAAATTAAATTAACTAATGGTGAGTTAATATTTAGAGAGTCAAGTTTGTGAGGTAAAGAGTCTACTTTAGTTGCAAGTGAGTTGAGTGCAGCTAACTCAAACTTACCTGTTGACTTTGATGATGTACTTTCGTTTGTCCACAAGTAGTGATTGAGTGCCATGTCTTCAATTAGATTGAGTGTGTCATCAATACCCTATTTTATTAGCACTCATATGACTGTTGTATCCACTGTTATTCTAGTGTTATAGCTCGTAGAAGGTATGAACTATCGAAAAAATTTCCTAAGCAACAGGGTTGCTCAAGATTCCTGAGCACACCCCCTAAGATTCGAGAACGTGTCCAACTTTTGCAAATCTAAAAAGAAGTAATATTAATAAATAGCTCCGTCAACAGACGTTAACAGCTCTATTATGTGCAGCTCACATGGGACTTATGCACGGATTTTAAAGCTAGAATTTGTGTTGATGGTAATCTTGTAATATTATGTGTTGGTATTATGGACACTGTGTCCACGATGGGACTTATGCACAGATTTTAAAACTAGAATTTATGTGTTGATGGCAATCTTGTAATATTATGTGTTGGTATCATGAACACAGGACACAGTGTCCACGATCATCGTGGACACATCGTAGACACCGTGTCCATGATCATCGTGGACACAGTGTCCACGATCATAAATATTTAAAAAAAATCGTGGATATTTATATAGGCTGCATTTATGATAATGCAAGCTGTATTATCGTGGATGCAGCCTATATTATCATGGATGCAGCCTATATAAATATCCGTGATTTTTTTAATATTTTTAATCGTGGACACTTTGTCCACGATGCCAACACATAATATTACAAGATTGCCATCAACACATAAATTCTAGTTTTAAAATCCGTGCATAAGTCCCATGTGAGCTGCACATAATAGAACTGTTAACATTCGTTGACGGAGCTATTTATTAATGTTACTTTTCTTGAGATTTGCAAAAGTTGGACATGTTCTCGAATCTTAGGGGGCTGTGCTCAAGAATCTTGAGCAATGGGGTTGCTCAGGAAATTTTTTCTGAACTATCCCCCATTTCTCACAATCACGCATTTCTCCAAGTCGTGATGTGGGCATGGTTTCAAATCTCGGTTCGGCGACTCACGTACGGTAACGGTACCATACCGGTGAACCGGACGGCAGTGGGTGGAAGACCGCCGGAAGCTTCGTTTGAAGCTTCTAACACCGTCCACTGCCTCCCTCCACTGTCCACTCGCAAGTCCTGCTCCGAGTCTTCGACGGCTATTTTGGGACCGGACAGCCATCAGACCGGTACGGTTCTTTGAACCATGGATGTGGGTACATCCTCTATAATTGTCCCAAGCTTTGTACAATGACTTGCTGTCTCTTTTAAGTGAAGCTTGTGATTTGGTTCCTCAAATACTTGGAGGAAAAAAGCGTGCGATTATTGTTCCCAGGTGGAGATGGATTTAACTATAATGAACGTAACCATGCATGTGCATCGGGAGGAAATGAAAATAATCTCAGGCATTATTAGAAACTCTATTCATTCTTAGAGTATTATAATATTTGAGAAAAATAGAAAGATGTATGTTAGGGTCATTTGCAAAAAAGCCATTGAGAGCAAGGATGACTTGATTTTGAAGTTGTTGAATTCAATTGTTGGGTGAGTAATGCTTGAGTTTAAGCTTGTACATTCAAAGTTGCTGAATCCCTAAGCAACTTATTAGAATCCATCTTTTGACTATTTGAAACTCTTACAAGTTCAACTCCCTTAAGCTTGTTTTTGGATCTAGAATATCCTTAAAATTTTTGGGTCCTCATGCACAAGACGTTCAGGCTGTAAGCTTCGGGGCATAAACTATTATTCTAATGATTAGATCTAGAAGTTTAGGATAAGATTTATGAAGAAAAAACTATAGAAATAGAAATTGCAATTAAAATAAAACAAAGTAAAAAAGTAAAAATATCTAGTTTAGCGATCTTTCAATTGTGTCAATATTGGTAAAATTAGTGTAATAGTGCTAAAAACTTAATAGGCTCACTATAAGTGCACGACCTATCAAAGTAGTAAAATTATCGTTGTTGTAGGGACCAGGAGCCAAGTGTTGACTAACCTTATGATTGCTAGTTAAATAGATTGAAAAGAGATGAATTTGAATATAACTAAGATTAAAATATGAATTAAAATGTAAGTGCCATAAACAAGTGTATGACTCGATGATAAGAGATTAGGACTTAGGTTTCACCACGTTGACATTTAATGAAATAACAAGACTAATCGAACCAGAAATTATGCTAAAGGGAATTTATCTAATTTTACATATTGTCCCCTTTTAATGGAAAGGCTCAACCTGATATCTCTTTGAGTAAATCCCTTATTTTTGTTGTTATTTACTCAAAATAGATCTAATGAGTTCTTAATGAATAAATAGATCATATATATTTTCGTGATCCAATCGATCAGTTCAACTAAAATAGTTTTGACGTGATTCACCTTTTAGTCCATCTGATGACGTCCAAAAATATGTAAAGCTTGGCTAGAGATTCACACGTAATGAAACTCAACTAAAATTTGAATTAACAATAATAGAAATTGTTTATTAAAATCATTTAATGGAGGAAAATAATTTCATTAAATCTTCAAAATAACTAACAGGCTATATGCCCAAGTCCTGAAGAACGTTTACATTATTGCATACATGATTTGCCCTAATAAATCCTTCAAAAATCGTGTATAATGACAAAGTAAAGGGAAAGATGAATAAGAGACTAAGATCTATCGCTCCTAAGGTGAGAATCGATGAAAAAAAAAAAAATCCTAGATCCAAGCCTCCAGACAAAGCTTCCTATTGCAGTCGCTGCCCTGATTGCCCTAGCTATTGCTTGCCCTAAGTTCATCAAGTCCCTGAAGTTGGTTTGTCAAAATTACGGCCGTGATTATTTTTGCAAGCAAGTCGTGATTTTTTCTAAGTATTTCTATGAAGTGTCTCGAGAGAATCATGGCCATGACAGTTATCATAGGTAGGTCATGATTTTTTCTTTTGATCCGAGGACTTTATAGCAGGGTTTAAAGTTTTGATCCGTACCGGTTGAAATTTTGGTCCGTACCAAGATCGGTTTGATGAGCCACCGAGCTTAGACTCTGTGTCAGAATATAGTACTGCAGATGGAGGCGGAAGCGGGAGTGTAGGCAGGAGGCGGAAGCTCGAGCGCTTTAGCATATGCAGGAGGCGAAAGCTCCATCTCGAGCCTAGCCTTCGACTCTTTGACTCTTCGAGTGGAAGCGGGAGCGGAAGTGGAAGATCGAGCGGCAGCAGAAGCGGTTTCGTCCGGTACCGACTGGTTGACACCAGTTTGGCAGCTGATCGGACCGAATTTTAGACCATGCTATAGCCATGAAAATTGTCACGACTTGGCTATAATTCTTATTAAGCTTTTATGAAGATTATGATTATAACGGATTTCATGAGCTGGCCATAATTTTTCTGGAAGCTCTAAATTTGTATGAAATTTGCTTGTCAGTTCCATCTTAACGTCTCAAATCCTCATGCTTCATCAAAAATTTTAAATTCCATTAGATTTTAGCCCTTTTTTCTTGAAATATTATAAAAACAAGCAGAAATGAAGATTTCAAACAAATATATGAAAGTAAGTCTAAATAGATGCAAGAGAGATGGAGTGAGATTAAATTTGACCGTTAACCAACACTAAAAAAATCCTATAAAAATGAAAGATATCAATCCCATGCTTCAAATGTTGCCAGAAGATTTAATTTATGTCCAAATAGATTGAGACCATGTGAGATAGCTCTTCCTATTGAGCTATAAAATGGTCTAATGCTTTATAACTCTAGAGCTTTGATACCATTAGAAGGAAAACAAGTATTATCAAATTACTTGAGTGAATAGCACTTAGTAAACTAATATTTATATACAAAAACAAATACATCTTATGTTTAGAAGACAATTAATGAGACTACAACTTCCAAAGGAAGATATTTCCTAAGAGCATGCTTCTTAACGTTAATTATTTTTGTTGGAGATTTAAACTACTTTTTTTCAGCCTATTTACATCTCATCATTTATGTGTAGATCAAGCAATGAACCAAGACAAAAGTGTGAACCAAAATTTACAACCATGGTTGTGTTTTAGTTTGTTGGCTTGTTTCATTTCTCCACCAATTTCCCGCTCAATTAGTTGAACAATATATTGAGAGGGCGTGGTGGATTACTATGCTCATCCATTGATGGATCTTGATTCTTTATGACTGACCACTACTATATCATTAAATTAGCTATCATCTTGAACAAATATAGATTCAAATGCTTTGATATAACTTTTGACTCACACATATTTTTCTTATATGAATATAAAGTTTAAGTCATAAGTTACAACGAACAAAAACTAACTTTTCACGGCAAATCGTGTGATGGTTTGTTTTTGAATTTTGTATGAACCAATGAGAAGGTCCATCAATTACATTTGCATTTGCTTGATGATGCAACCTTTTAGAGGTTGTTGATAACTAGCTTCCTTTTATCATTATTTAGTTGAAAATTGAAAACATACCATAATTAAACAATTGATACTTAATAATTGAAAGACTAAATTACATAATGAAAAAAAGTTAAATACTTAAAACAATTGCAAGACTAACTCTTTTGTAGCCATTTGTGTGACATTGTAAGGATTAACCTTATTATTAATTGCAATATTAATTTGCCTTTGGGCTCATGGATAATTTTCCTCATCACGGCTTTTTTTTTTTATCCATGTCAACTTCAACACATATATTGAAAATGCTTTCCCAAAAGTGTGTTAAGAATGATGTGCTTCACTTCCAAGAATCTTATATGGTTTAGGTAGTTCAATTCTAGGGTTTGGTTCTTGAATCTTGGAGACTATAGTAAGATAATACATGTTTAAATAAGTCGAGGTATACAGTTGAAATTAAGCACTGTCTATTTGAATTTACTTGCTTGTGATGGGAAGTCTCCAAGGTCAATATCATTAAAGCTCAGTCTACTACTAGTTTGATCAAACTTTCAACGATTGCATGACTTTTGGTCCCACCATGCATATTTGCTTTTTGACTCATCTAATGTGTGGCTGATGTTGATCTTGTTGTATTTCCACTTGGTCTCACAATTGACCTCAAACTAAGATTGTTCTGCAAATCATATAGAAGTGGTACTAAGTGCTTGAACAGTCTAGTATTTCCAATTTGTATGAGTTCAAGCTTGGACCATCATTCGGACTAGGTCCAAATCAGACTAGTATATATACATTGACACAAACTCTCTCTCTCTTTCTCTCTATATACAATTAATATCAACCTATACGAACTTGTTTGAGAATGGAATGGTACATCATTACTGACTATGATTTAAAATCTTGACCTCATCTTCATAGCTCTCATGCTGATCATGTGGGTGATAGGTTTTATAATATATTGGTTAAGTCTTTATGCTCGTTGACCACACATTTCATGTTGATGTGAAAAACTCTAGGTTTTGTAGAGGGCTTGATAGATCTCTTGGAATACCTTTGGGTATTTAGAGATATATGGAGGGCTTGATCTCTTGGAATACCTTTGGGTATTTAGAGATACATGGAGAACTACTGGTGAGATGTTTAATTTGAGTTGTCTCTACCTTTAAAAATGTTTTTTTTATAATGGATGCATTGTTAATTATGGTAGTTCTTCGGCAATTGTCATGTATGATGTCATGTGATATTAACATTGTGGTTTTTATGTTCCATAGAATATTGATTATGACAATGAGAGATTTTTAAGCAATGAAACCCATTGTGATTATTACATCTTGAAGTTTGAGAAATTGAACTTGTGACTTAAGTGGGTAATATATCATCTTTTTTTATATAGCTCATTTTATTTTTATGCAGCTTAACTTTTTAGGTATATAATATATATTTCAATTGTTATACTTAATTTTTTTATATTATAATATATATTTTAACCTCTATTTGTCTGCAATGCTATCCGACATATCATAATGCGGATATTTAACTTTTTGTGATTT
>JANTFE010012225.1:66200-77075 GCA_027562315.1 Costus pulverulentus | reverse complement strand
ATGGTAGCAACTAATATGTACCAATTTGATACTAGTTTGATAGTAGACAAATACATTAATATGAACTAGTATTTAAATTCTTAGTTGGTATTATTGTTTGAAATTTTGGTCCGAATTGACTGAGACTTTTGGTTTGTACCGAACCAGTTTTATTAGAGCATGGTGTTGGTATGGGTGGTTTTACGGTGTTGGTTTCATTGTGTAATCCGATTCGAGACTTAACCGGCATACTGGTTAGGACCATTTTTTCAAACCATGATTGGTACTAAGATTTAAGGTGGCGCTATACCAATAATAATGGTGCCGGTTTGCATATGTATATATATGTATACATGTATATATATATTTATATATATATATATATATGTATATGTATACATATACATACATGTGGATACCCATGTATATACATGTGTATATATATACACATGTATATACATGTGTATATACACATGTATGTATATACACATTTGTATACTGTTGGAATAGGTTCGGCGGGGGAAGTTAATAAGCTTACTAAGCCATATATATCATATTATCATATTATGTTCAAACCCAAGTCTTAACATATGTTTGAAAATCATTCCTTAGCAATATATGAGGTCTATCTAATTGTGGCTCTACCATCTTTGCAAATAGGTCCTGTTGGTCTTTTACTGTGCTTATAACTAAATTTATTTTGATACTATTTGTTATTACCTGGGTAATTAGAAAATTGACTTTTATAATTAAAAATACTTAAAGTTTAACTTAATGCTAGTAAACTCATTAAACCTTATATACTATATATATTATCTTTTCTCTCACTTGTGGGACTACATCGAGTATCATAAGTACTAATTGGTACAACTATTGGTTCACTTCCTTCTAGTTATATAAAGTTTGTGTATCAATCTATGTTTGAATTCATACAAATCTGGTAGTATTAGGTGGTATAAAACTGATTTTTTAAATCTTGGGCCTTGGTATCTAGGAGGTTATTTCATATGCGCAGACCATTTTTGTACTACTTTGCATAAGACCAATATTATAAATCTTGGAAACTACAAAACATTTTTATCTGAACATAGAAAAATTGATGGATATACTTGTCCGCGTGTATGCATTCATTTGGATGCATCTTGTGGTTGGTTGAATGTAAGCATGGTACTTTTTTCATATATCTGTAGTACATAAATTTTTATTGGAGAATCAGTAATTTTATTATGTTTTTTATTGTTTTGGTTCAATTCAACATGATCATGACAGTAGAATAATTTAACTATTAGCTTTGTGAATTTCTTGAAATTTTATTTGAACTAATCTTAGGTCATCTGAGGAGACAGTATTGGTGGTACAGAGGTGGACCTTTGGATGTTATTTATTTTAGTTTAGAAGAACATGCATATTTGTTAGAGTTTTTCTATTATGCATTTGAACTGTGGGCATCCAGAGGAACCATTCTATTCTGTTTTTTCCTACCATGAGCTGCTCACATATCTATAGCAGGTTTTTGTTCCAGAGAACAATGAATCTCGATTTTTGTGGACAAATGTTGGCTGTGAAGTATCAGTTCTAAACTCCAAGCATTCAGTATCTATTGACTGGTCAACGTGAGCATTCTACTTCTGATAATTCTGTTTAAATTTCCTTGTTCATTTGTGTTTGGTTCCTGATGCCTCTAGAAAAAAAATATCATAAGAATGCATACCAGTCAGTTTTTCGTTGTTGTGACGTGAATTCTGATGATCCTGAACTTTTTATTTGTGGCCCAGTTACGAAGGTGTAATTGTGTGTTCTATTGAAGGGAGGAAGGTTATCCCAAGGTACTTAGTGTTTCTTTTTTGCTTTAATTAGTAATAATGTTTTCATGTCACATGGAATATGCATAATGTAGTGCATATAGATGTTGAAGTGACTATCTCACTCACTGAGGCTGTGTTTCCTTGGATGGAAAACTGAGAGGAAAGAATGAAAAACATATTGAATCTAATAGCATTTTTTGTCCAGATTTAATATGTTTTTCATTCTTTCTTCTCAGGTTTTCATCTAAGGAAACAGAACCTAACAGTTTCATTATGGCAATGGATGAAAATTTATCTATTGGCTATAATAATAAATTAACTTTCAATTAGTTTGCACTGGTTCAAGCTGTATTTAGGGATACTAGTACGTTGGACTGATAATCTAATGATTCTTTCAAATGACTTCAATAGTGAAAAATATGAATCTAGCTCATATTAATACATATATTATTGCATAAAACAAAAAAAAATAATATCATATTGAAAATTTTTATGTATTATATGCTATGAATTATTAATTATGACAAAATAAGGAGAGGTGAATCTTATTTAAAGCCTCACTTTAATTTGTACAGGGAATTCGTCTTTAGTTTATTCAGATTGGTGATAGAATCGGAAACAAAACAAAGTAATTTAAAATAAGGAAAAAAAATGAATATTTAGCTTCCTAAATGTTAAGGACACAAATATTGATTATATCTTATTATAAAATAATGTTGTTTGGATTTATTGTCTATGAGATAATGTGATAAAATAAAACACTTAGAATTGCCTATAAAATGCTAGTTAGTACAATTGATAAACATTTTAGTAAGGTTTCATTTGCCTGCAAAAAATGGTACATAGTTTAATAAACATGGTACCTATCACATAGTAATTATAGCAACGTTTGAGAAATTGGTTCATATTGTCTTGTGCAGGTATGTATAACCTTCTACTAATACTAGTATAAGGTTGGTACTTTTTTGTACGTATTTGAGGATGGACTCGTAGTGAAGTAGGGTAAAGTTGGCTCTAACTGTTTTATATGTAAGTATCAATTAGCACTGAGACACTGAGACCAACCGATGGAACTAGTTGGTAGTTGATATCAATATTGGACGTAGCGATACAGCTATCAGTTTTGCTAGTAAGTTAAAAATTGTAATGACTGATCGGTAAAACCAACCAATGGAACCACTCAAGCTTAAAAGTTAGGTAGAATTGATAGGTTGGTCTATGTAAAAATTGCTTGGTATATGGATGAGAGCTCTATATAAACTTTTATTTTCCTCCCATTTCACTCACTTCTCTCAAATTTTCCCAATACCTCTAAAACTCTATCATACTCTTTTAAAATCTTTAGACTTTCTTTTTCTCAATTAATTGTGATTAGTATGCTAGGACACTTTAAAACAAGAATGTTAATTTCATCGCACACCATGTGTGAAAAATGCAAAAAATTTGTCACCATTGGAAATGCATTCATTGAAATATCTTAGGTAGAGGTGCGACTTGCATTAAATATCTTATGCATAATCTAATATTTCTAAATACCTAGAGGTGTTAGCGGAGATCTATAAAGCAATCCATAAGAATCTTGATTCCTTTCTCGTAGAGAATCAATATATCATGAAGGAGTATGAGGATCTAAGTTGTCGAGATCTAGATCTTACCTAGGATCGCTAGATGTTATGTAGGATCAGTGTTCGAAACCCCGGGGATATTTTTTAAATTTTTTTGGCATTACAGATTACAAAACACAGTGGAATAATATCTCCGAAACAGGCCAGTCCCAAAAACCCAGCGAAGATCGTCATACGAAGGAGTCGACACGATGAGTGGAGAAAGTACCTTATAGTGATTTGGAGTGATGCCGATGTAGGTGCCCAAGTGTATACCCTCTGCAGTCTCACACACACGGATGCTTCTAGCTTTCTTCTTCCACGCCCGGTGCTAGCCTCGGGAAGAAGATCTACACTAAGGGAGTGCCTCTTGATTGCTTGCGCCAACCACCAAGGAGAAGTGGCGCCAAGGGAAGGAGGAAGATGCCGCAAGTCTTCTTGCTCCTATGCGCTAAGGAAGGAGAGGGAGGAAGATGACTTCGGCCTTGATGGAAGATGAACAAGAGACTTCCTAAGTTACGCCCCTCCTTGTTCTCCACGCCTTTAAGAGAGTTTGTACATCAAGAGGGGTGGGGTGGGCTATGGTCTCTTTTATAGGGATCATGGGCGGCTTGAGTAAGGGAGAAGAATTAGGAGATTAGAGCATGATTTTAAGAATTTAATTATTCAAGTCCTAATCCAATTAGGACTCTAATTAAATTAAATAATCAGCCCCTATTTCATCTCCACTAAAATAGGACTCTAATTAAATTAAATAATCAGCCCCTATTTTATCTCCACTAAAATAGGACTCTAATTAAATCAAATAATTAACCCCTATTTTAGCTCCATTAAAATCTCAAATGATTAATTCAAAATCGATTTTAATTAATCACATGAAATTCATTAATTAAAGCATAGGCGCCAATCCTAGTCTAACTAGGATTCAATATGCGTCTACCTTTTCTTCTCCTTAAGCCTATTTAACTTATCAGTAAGCCCAACTACATAATGGGCCTAGCCCAAGGTCTATTATGCATGTTAATCAACCCATTGGATCCAATCCAATTTAATCCAAAGTCAAACGAGGTTAACCATGGTTAATTTGGTCAATATGCCAAAAATGAAAGTTGGCTCTAATAAGTTTCTTCCATCTCTTAAGGCCCATAGGCGCCGATGAAATCTCCCAAATAGATTCGAATTATTCAATAACTCGATTCAAAGGCTATCCGATTAATACGAAAAACTCGAGCATCAAGGTTTACGACCTTGTAGGTCCTTTGACATTGGCAGTGCTGACCTAAAGTCATCACAAGCAGTGAGTGACACCTAGTAGTGTATCGCTACTACCAAGTCATCGGAATGGATATCAACATCGACATTCCCATCATCGCAACTAGGCACTGATGTACCAAACTGATATCCGATTGGACAAGTGTGTCACCACTTGTTTTAACCCAATCACATGGTCATGACTAAATCAAGTTCTCACCTGGGTATGGTCATACACTTTCAGTCATATAACCATAAGGGGCCTTGTGGATATCAAGCTTCCCTCAGGAAGGGGCATATCCTCTATCTGTCAATTGATCTTTTTATATGAGTTATGACATTCTCAAAGACAACCGTTATAACCTCCCAACTACGGCGAGGTGTTAGGTTGTATCAAAATATATCGCTAACCACATAGAAGAGTCAATGACCTCAAGTCTTGGGATCAATACATCTCCTGTCACTTATGAGGATAACTCATGACACCAAGTGATAGCCTCACAGCGGGTCGATCGAGTATATCTACCATTGATATATCCATATGTTTGCGTTAGCATCTTGTGCCCAACCAGCCTATATACCAGTCTCTCATGTACCATAGCTGTCCCATATTTACTAAGGTACTTGACTGTGGATAATAGTTTGAGCATAGATCCAATCTGTCTCCAGGGACATTATCATATAAGTACACAATCACAGATGTAAACAAACATTATGATAATACCAGAATGATATATATATATATATAAAAGAAATATCAATGTTAAGTAGTACAAAGAAGGACCACAACTAGGTCTCAGGGCATATACACCACAACTAGATGTTATGTTGTATCAGAACATAGAATCAGATTGTAGGATCCTACCGAATGAATAGAAATTATTCTTTTAGAAAAATATATTCATGTTTTTTTATATTAAGAGTAATATTATGATAAAAATAATTATTAATAAATCACATTACCTATCTAATTAATAAATATGATTGTAAATAACGAAGACCCTCCTTGAGGTTAGACAATTTTCTTTTTGATATCAAAAGTCTTTCTATTAATTAGAAAATCTGATAAGTCTTCTATTAATTAGAAACTCATCTAGAAGCATGTACATAAGAAGGTATCGATTAGCAAGGGACTAAATATTTTATAATGAACAAAATTAGATATTTTATAACCATTCACCTGCAATAAATTTTAAAAAATCAAATCACTTCAAACAACTATTTTACAACCATTTTACCAAGGATAACTAATATGAAGGATGAAATATTACAACTTACAATATCCATATTCCATAAAGTCATAAGATTCAAAAGTTTGTGCCAACTATTATAAGTTTACAATAATGCTTAAAGTCTTACTCACAAATTACAACTTACAAATCTAAATATCAAATTTTAAATGATTCAATAATTCAAGTGTAAGTCCAGAAAATCCAAATATCCAATTGTCATTTGATTCATCATCAAAATTGTCATCAGTCTTCATCTTCATCACTTTTCTTTCTTTTGGTCTTCTCCTAACATAAGATCATCTAAAGGCTCAATTTTTTCATCAAGATCCCTAATATCTTTTATAGCATGTGCATAACTAGGTGTCCTTTGGTCTCCTTCATATTCACTTTTTTTATTTATATCAAGAGCACCAAGCTATTCATTTAAACCATCCAATTTAAACCATCCATTTGCTTATCAGTTATCCATTCTTCTTATAGAGATAATTCTTCAAAACTAATATCTTCTAGAGTTCTCTTATTGCTCTTGTAATTTCAAATTGTGCTTTATAGAATCCAAATTATTCATCTTCTTTTGGGGTAAAAGAACCTTTTATTTCAATGGACCTAAAAGATTTAAAAATTTGAGTAATTAAGATTTGGTAAATAATATTCAGTGAATCAGTATATAAAAAATTAAATGTATACTAAATTGTTCAAATATATTCTAATTCATTTTGCATCCCCAAGAATTACATGTTAAACTTAATATATGTATAGCAAATGATGCAGGGAAAAGGATATAAAAGACACAGGTAAGACAAATTATGCAGGCTTCAACACTATTAGCAGGTAATAGTTGACAAATACCAAATAGTTTCTCCAGGAACAAATCTTCAATTACACAAATGGATGCAGGATTACTTTAACAAAAGAAACACCAACCACATAAAATCCACTTAACCAATAGAGCATTCCACAATTGCATTGGATTTGGAAAAACAGGACAATAACAAGCTGACACTCAGCTAAAGATAACAAAATGCAAAAGTGAGCACTCAGATTGAGTAACAATTCATTCAACATCTTAGATCCAAGATTCGTAAAGTGAAAATTCTCATCAATGGCTCTATAACATTGAATGTGTTGGAAATTGTTACGGACTAGGCCTGAACTGGGCCTGAGGCCCAGGGGAAAAGGGAAAGGGGTATTTGTAAGGGGAGTGAAGGAAGGAAAGGGTAGCTAGGGTTTATCTATCTTGTTTTGGCTCTTCGGAGAGGAAACTCGTCACCGTAGGTGGCTTGAGGGAGGATTCAATCCTTGAATCCTATCAGTGGTCCGACTTGCCAGATCCCACTGAGGCGACGATGGGAGTCAGCTTCATGTTGGCTATTCGTCGGACGCAAGTTCACTGCCGGATCGTGCAAGGATCAGTGAGCGTTGTCGGTCGGCCATCGATGTGCGGCGGCGGACGGTTGCAGAGGAGCGCTCGTCTTCTCATGGGCATGAGTCTGCAATAGAGGGATTCCAGCGGGCGGCGCTAGCATCGCGGACGCCTTCTCGGTGACGCGCGTCTGCGTCGAACGCCATCGGCTGAAGGCGTTGACGACGGGAGCGTGCTTCTAGTGAGAAGTGCTTCGTTGGACGCATCTGAGAGCTCAAAGGGGATCAGCGACGAGGAGAGGCGTGCGACGCTCTCATCGTGGCGGCCTAAGTTTTGAGCCACGGTGACAAAGCAAACTACCGGATTGTGCTGGAGGAGCGGCAACGCATCTGGTGAGAATCCACGAAGCGACGACCTACGCCGTCGATTGCAGCGCCGACCTTGAAGCCTTCGCCCACTTGGGAAGGGAGACTGCAGCCTTCATCGGAGGCGGATAGACGAATATTAAAAGAGGACATCCGTGAGCTGAAAGAGATGTTTGCCACATTCATGAAGGGGAAGATGGCTGAGGGGAGCGCTGACCTTTTTCCTCCGCCTCTACGAGAGCACTGGAGGTCTACTCCTATCCTTCGCCTCCAGTGTCGTTGTGGACAGCCGACCTCAACCACCAATTAGTGAGGATATCAGCCATAAAAGTTCAGAGGGGAGTCAAGCACCCAATAAGCACCGAGGAGGTAGATACCTTTCTTACCAAGATTTCAAGACCAGATAAAAAAAGAGTTTATGTTTCAGGTGCGATCAGCCCTACCACCCGATGCATCGTTGCGCCAACAAGAACTTGAGTCTTATGATCTTAGCCGAGGACGAGGACTGGGACATTGCCGAGGATAAAAGAGCGATGAAGGGATACATATTTGATGGCGGAGGACAGACACAAGAGCACAAGTCTTGAGGACAAGACTTTTTGAAGGGGGAGACATCTGTTACGGACTGGGCTTGAGCCCAGGCCCAGGGGAAAAGGGAAAGGGGTATTTGTAAGGGGAGTGAAGGAAGGAAAGGGTAGCTAGGGTTTATCTTATCTTGTTTTGGCTCTTCGGAGAGGAAACTCGTCACCGTAGGTGGCTTGAGGGAGGATTCAATCCTTGAATCCTATCAGAAATCTCAAAATCTACAAGGAGATCAATCTTGTAAGTGTTATTTACAGCTTGTTGTTGTCCTTTAAATGGCCCATTGCTCTAGCACTAAATTTAACAAGTCTCCCTCATGGGAACTGTTTTTTTCTCAAGTGCACCCAAATCAAATCTCCTCCTTCCTTAGAATTCAACATTGGCTTGCCAGCTATATGATTTATTTTGCCATATGATCTAATCTCTGACTTTAGCATGTAGGTGCTTACGCTGAATGTCATCTCTCACTGTATCACCGCTAAAGGATTTCTAGATAGGAATTGAAATCAAATCCAAAAGACTCTTGAGGTTATGGCCATAGACAACTTAAAATGGGTTGCATTTAATAGTTTTATTGACCGACTGATTATAAGCAAATTTAATAAGCAGTAACAAGTCTTGCTCTTGAATATTCTTGCCATAGCACTTTGGAGAAGGTTGCCAAAATTGCAATTGACGACTTTAGTCTGGTTGTAAGTTTGTAGGTGTAAAGATGTATTTTGGGACCAGTTTTTGGCAAGGTGGCACACATTAGATCATTGAATGAAATTTAATACATTCTTTTTCATCTTCAGCCAATAGAACCTCTCGATGCTTGCTAGCATCTTATCTCTTCCAAAATGCCCTCCTAATCCACTATTATGCGCCTTTGATAAAATAGTTGTGTGCCGGGAGCATTGAGAAATGTACAAGTAATTTCCCTTAAAAAGAAAGTCCTGTAAATGGAAATGTTTTCAGGGACCTTTGTGACATTCTTGCCGAATACCTTTAAAAAACACATCTTAGCAATATAGCCCTTTAAGGTAGTTGAGCACTTGCACTTGCATCACTGCCAATAAGGTATGTCTATGACTCAAAGCATCTGCCATCTGATTCTCGGAGCCCTTTTTATGCTTAAGCATAAAATAGTGAACTTTTAAGAATTTCATCTACAATACATGTTGACGGCTAAGTTTTTGCTGACTATTGACATATTTTAAGGCCTCATGATTAGTATACAATATGAACAGCTTGGGGAGAAGATAATGACTCCAATGGCTTGTAGTATAACATGGAACTCCTTATCATAGGTTGAATAATTCCTATGAGCGTCATTGACATAAGCTTCATTCAGCTTCTCACTAAAGCAAACGCTATGGGTCAGCCTTCTTCACTCAGTACACCCCCAATACCCACATTGGATGCATCACATTTTATCTTAAATAATTTAGTGAACTATGGAAGTGTGGGGGCTACAGAGATCTTTTTGATGAGCTTGAAGCTCTTTTGGGCTTCTTTACTCCACTTGCGAGTATCTCTCTTTAAGCACTCTTGTGATCAGTGCAATAACTATGCTGAAACCCGTAATGACACGCCCATTGACTTGGAGGGAATTTGGTGGAGGCCAATCAAGAGTTGTTTGTACCTTTAGGCGATCCTTAGGCTATCTTTCGAGATCATATATCCCAAAAATGTGAGACTATCATCTATAAACTCACACTTGTTGAGATTAGCAAATAATCTTTATTCCCTTAAGAGTTTGAAAAATATGTCTCGTATATAGAAGGGAATTTCATCAAAGTACACCACAAGGAACTTACCAATATAGGGCTTAAAAACAGGATTCAATCATATGGATGAAAGTACTCGGTGCATTGGATAGGCCTAATGACATTACAAGTTATTCGTAGAGTCTATCCCTAGTTTTGAGGGAAAACTTTCATTTGTCACCTTTTCTATCCACTCCGGAGGTCAATAAGAGAGAACATAATAGCCCCCATTTAGTTGGTTAAAAGGTCATCCAACCGTGGAATCAAAAACCTACAGTGGATAGTGATCTTATTCACTGCTCTACTATCAACACACATTTGCCATGTCATATCTTTTTTTTGGGACCAATAGTGCTGGCACAGTGCAAGGACTTTTGCTCTCCTTGATGAAACTTTTAGAAAGTAGTTGCTGGAGTTCCTCATGTTCTTTGGGACTCATGCTGGACATTGCCCTGTTGGGGATTAGAATGAAGTCCAAACATATTGGATACTCCTTAACAGAGGGAGACAGGTATTTTGGTTGGGACAACTTCAGCAAATTCAGTCAATAATGGTTTTACTTCACTTCACTGGGATGTGTTGTGAGCTCATTATTTGCTTCAATCTTTACCGAGATATAGCCTCTTTTGGCTTCTACTAGTTCCCTCAGCACTTCAGTACTGCAAAGTAATAGGAGCCCCTTCTCTTTGGTAATGTTGGTTCCTTGGGTGTTGTGGAATTTGGTGGGCACCATTAGCATCTTTACTCCATCACTTGATAAAGCTATTAGTGTTGTTGAACCTATCATGATTAATCTTTCTATCATATTGCTACATCTTCCCAAGATAATATGGCACACATGTTGGTTCCCCAAAGGGGGCGAAAACCCTATGGTGGCGCAAACAAGAAAGGGGGCAGCGGATAAAGGGTTTCATAGGATCAATGAGCATGCATTATATGATCAACT